>VWZS01001016.1:1192350-1334825 GCA_013397075.1 Rhabdornis inornatus | reverse complement strand
TGTTAAAAAGTTTTTTTGTTTGGTGGGGGGGGGGGTGTTGTGTCAATTATTTTTGCAGATGCAATACAGAGCTTGGGAAATGTAGCAATAACATATTATATGCACCCTGATCATGAAGAAATCGCAGCTTCCTGCAGAAGGAGGCTATGAGACAAAAGGATCTGAGCTGTTTTACAGTGCTGTTATTGAGAACAGCAATAAGGCAGAGAGAACCACGTCCCTGCAGTGCTGGCTCAGCAAGTGCAGCACAAGGGGCAGCTGATGCTGGTGCCAGCAGCTCCTCACACACAGGACTGGGAGCAGGAGTATGTGCACACGTATGAGAACAGGTCAGAAAGGCTGACAAAATCCAGTGGAGGAAGACACACTTGAATGACACAAAAAATGTCTTTTTCTACTATTACCAGTGCAACAAACAAAGAAGAGCAAATTATTCCTCTGAACCTGTGATATAGTGTGATACAGTTCCAACAACACATGCTAACACTTGAAAACCTTTTAAGTCCTTTGTTTAGCTGTTTTTTTTAAACTCATACCGTGAAGTTTCTTATATTCTTTGGACAATAAGACAAATTTATTAACAAAATTTACTAACAAAATTTTGCAACAGTAGGAAAGCAGAAGAAAACTGCTGTATTTCTGATGTTAGCAGCTACACTAT
Source organism: Rhabdornis inornatus (assembly GCA_013397075.1). Classification (NCBI taxonomy): domain Eukaryota; kingdom Metazoa; phylum Chordata; class Aves; order Passeriformes; family Rhabdornithidae; genus Rhabdornis; species Rhabdornis inornatus. Next base: position 1,334,164 of record VWZS01001016.1, on the reverse strand, counting down.
TCTATGAGGATCAGAAGATTTTCACCTTTTGAGAACACACAGGAAAGGTGCACAATGAGTACACTGCAGTCCCAAGTAACTCAAGATGTTATGTGCAAAGCACAAGTAAAAACTCTTGAGGCATAAACACTTACTTCTGAGGGCAAATTTTGCAGTTCACACAGTGACAATGAAGCTTCCTTCTGCTCAAACAATTATCTTTTAATATTATACATCCAGCAAGGATATATTGAAAAGATATAGAAACATAAAGCAATTCATGCTAACTTGGGATCTCTGCAATACTTAAATCTGAACTGGTCAGCCCCACCTCTCTAGTCAGTGGAGAGAAATAGGCACTTTGAAAGTCTATTTTGGACAACTATCTTAGGAAGGGATGAATCATGCCTTAGAAACACTCATTTTATCTTGAGCCTTCTAAACTGTAAATCTCTTGAGATAAGGATCTTTTATATGAGTTTTTGACTCCAAATGACATAAGACGTTGACATATAATGCCTGATTTCAGTCCCAAGAAAGAAGAGCTTATGAACAGGTATAAAGAAGAGGTAAAGGACAATCATTTAGGGTAATTCTACCATCAGATGACTCAAAATGGATGATTGATGCAAATGGCACAAAGATAGGACGAGAGCTTTGTGGATCATTGACTTCTCTGACCTTGGTCCAGAAACCTACGTACTTAGAACTGATAGAATAAATCAGCGTGGCTAAGTACAGTGTCTTTGTCACAGGATGAAATATTCCCTCACAAATCTTCATAGCCTTCTGCAAACTTTAAACTTTATATCTCTGAGATAAATTATTAGCTCCACTGTCAGTGTTTCCCAGCTAATGCAATGGAAATGAGGAACAGCTTTACCAACATTGAATAACAACCCTACATTAGAAATAAGAAATAGCATGGGAGTCTTCTTAGCAGGTTTGATTCCAGTTCCATTATGATTACTACAGTAATTTTCCAGTTAATTAGTCTAATATACTGCAATCCTGAAATTCAAATTGCTCACGCTTTCACAAAACACTTTCCTTTGATGCATTGACCCATTGCATTAAAGTAATAAGCAAATTGTTTAAGAACATGAAGTGAAAATAATTTGAGCCATTTTCTTTCTTATTCTTTCAAAAGGATCATATACACCACATAATAGCCTGCTCCAGCCTCCAATGAACTTCATAGAAAGGCTCGTATTCATTTTAATGAGGGCTGACTTTGTCCTGTGATTCTACTAATTTAAACCAACTTTAAATGAGTCCCCTGGTTTTTAAAATACATGGCACAATATTGCCAGGAATAAGCGTGTGTTCCACAGTATTTTATTTTTCTTTTATTACTGACTTGACATCTTTTCTTATTCCCCCCAAATAGCTGGAAAAGGTGAAGAATAAAAACTATTTCCCCAAAGAAAATATAAAATCTCATATTCAGAGTTTGACCCTATTCCCAACCTTAGAAGGTGGCTGTTTTCCAAGCTAAAGTCTCCTCCAGAGCTGGTGAGTTACAGTGTTCTGCAGAGGGTGATGATCAGCTACTGCTCCCAGCTTGGAGCAGCAACAAAGGAGCCACTGGTTCTGCCACACTCAGCCCTGCCTGGAGGGGAGAGCAAACTGATGCTGCTGCTGTGTGTGCAATGAAAGGGGTAAGAGCAAGAGCATGGCTGACATCACCTGCCGAAATGGAGAGTGATGCAGAAAACCACTTTTTAGCTAAGTCCTCAGCTGATATAAACCAGCCTAGCTCCACTGAGACATCAGCTGATGTCTGACCAGTGGATGTGAGCTGCAGATCTGGCCCATTGTCCCTGCACATGGGATGGCCTCACCTTCAGACCATGCCTGCTGCTAGATTCACACAAGCACAAGTGGTCTTACAGCTGCACTTTGCCCTTGGGCCCCAGCATACATCACTGCAGGAATGCCACATAATGCTTGTGTGCTTCACTGCTCCTACCCTATACCTACTCACTCAGTAACTGAAAGATATTCTGGCTTTTATGCATCCATTCCAGTGGAAACTCACATGGGCGTTCTTCTGGGAAACAACAATCCATATTTATCAGTAGTGGAAGCATGAAAAGAGGTACATTGTGCAGCATTTGAAACATCCCCTTCAGCTGCTCTTAGCCCTTCAATAGTTTATTTGACAAAGAACAGGGAAGCACTGTCAAGCAAGCACTCCAGAGCTGGCTAAGAGCACAATTGCTACCTTGCCTTGTGTGCACTGCAGACACCATGCAGCATTTTTATAGGGCTTTGCTCTCTCTTATCCCCAGGAAGGATAGACACAGTGGAGGTCCTGGCAGGAACGGGTTGTCTCAGGCTCACATTTATTTAATAGAGTTATTTAATAGATTTATTTAATAGATTTATTTAATAGAAAATCTGCAGAATTTGGAAGAGCGAGACCAATATTTAGGGCAATTTTTTATTTCATCTCTTTGTTTTATCTTTGTCTGTCTTGGATCAGTTGCTGAGCTGTTTGCTTCTGAGAATTATCACCTTCTTCCTTAGTTTTTGGATTTCAAAAAATGATGTAATGCACAATATTGAAAACAAGCACCAGAGGGGCTCAGAAACTATTGCCAGTAGTTTCTTTTCAGAGTTTTTTTAAAAGCAGTTTATATTTCAAGATGGGATTTCAGGGTTGATTAACTACCTTTGCTGTTTCGCAACCATTATTTTGGCAGACAGCTCTCCAACATCAGTGTGTCTGTTTTGAAGCTGAGTCAAATGATGCAGAAGCATTTATTTGTGTCCATCTCTTCTGGTATTTAGTAAAGTTAAGGGAAAGCCTTAAGAGAACTGTCAAAGGTCTTGAGTGGAGGCTTACTGAGCCAGTCAGAGAGCCATTAGGCATGTCTTACCTGACAGGTCACCCTGCAACCTTTTCAGGGAGAATATTTTGTTTATAAATAAATGCCATTGTTTGAGATACAAATACAATGGAAACTATGACAACTGGTGAAAAATATCACATCTTATGGCTAAAGCAATTTAATTGCCAGAATTTCTGGTCAATGCTCAGTAATGTACTGCAAATAATTAGTACTTCTTGCTATTAACATCCACATGTTTTCTTAATAATGTTGTTTTATTTTAATAGACTGTTCCCATAAGGCTGCTCATGTGACTGTGATTCATTATGGACATAAAAGCATTTGTTTTTATCTGAAGAGTGCAGAAATCAAAACACTGCATGCAAATACCAGATAAAAGCTGAGAAGCACAAGAGAAATAAAAGAGAGTTACTGATCTTGAGTTAGTAAGAACTGAGCACCACAAGGGGAAAGTTTCACATCACTCAGTGCCTCATCACCACACTGAGCTCTGAAGCACAAGCCAACAGAGTTGAAAACTCCTTTGGTCATCTCTGCCCAGTGCTGTTCCTCAAGGTGAGCTGCATAGCAAGCAAAGGGCACAGACTCCCTGTGGCAGAGAGCTGTATGAGCATTCACCATCACCTGTGCAATCTGCCCCTGATCTGTCTCTGCAGGAAAACCTTGGGGCTTTTTTGTATTCTGTGCAAAGCCTTCCAGAACCAAGGTCATGGCCCTTACATGTATTTACACACACATCCTAGAGGCAGGCTGGAATGGGTACATTGCAGCACAGACCCTTGGCTACAGCTGCCACTCTGACTTGCCCCTACACACAGTTCTCACTTCTATTTATGCCTGCAGGTTTATATTTTGGACTTTCGGTCTTCAGACCTCAAACTAGCTGTGTAAGACAAGAGATTAGGTGTGTAAATATGAGACATAAATTGCATTTACATGTAATGACATTTAATGCTGTTTGATTGGGGAGCTTGTGGAAACTCCATTGCTATTTCTGAGGGAGAGAAGGTTAATGTGACATGGATGAGCCTGATGAGCCCAAACACCCAACAGACAAGCTGCCTGTCTCTCCCCTCCACTTGTAAGGAAATCTAGGTAAGTAGTGTCCACGAACATTGATATTGCAGGTGCACACAGGAAAGGAGATGTGCCTCTTTGAGGGTGACCAATAATTTACTAACTTTTGTCTAAGTAGTATCTTAGTAAGTTGTATCTCCTGTATTATTAGAATAAGGATTTCTGAGACAATGGGGGCATTCACTCAACTGGCAATTCAAACAAAAGGCAAGTTTGGAATTAAATGCTGACTGAACTTTAGAATATGTATCTGCATGAAGTTTACATAGTAGTTTGCATAACTGCTGCAGCAAAGCAATTCAACTGTTTCTTCTTCAACAAATGGTTTGCATCACTGTGAAAAATTATACTGTGTGACTAACTTTTTTTAGAATGGCAACTTCACAAATTTCAGTCCTGGACTGTCTAAATGTTTGTTGCAGCAACAATAAAGTCAGGTCACACCTGAAAAGTTTGCAACAATCATCCTGGCAGTATCCTGGGATGGTTCAGACCTCTAACTTCTTCATGTTCAAAAGCAAAACATAACAACTCCGAAGAGTATCCTAGCTTTTCAGGACTTTAAAAGCCATGCATTTTGAATTTTAATCTGGAAAGTAGGCTAGAAATTTTTTTCCTAGTGATTTCATTGTTCTAATTTAAAATCTTGTCGTAACACCAGCTGCAGCCTCTGCCTACTTTATTCATTAGAAGAATGGTGCTTGTTAAAACAATAAAATTTTAGCAGAAATGTGACTTCACATCCGTGACTTAGGAAAACATCTTCATCACTACTTGCTGCTTCTGACAAAGCTACAATGGAAATTCATATCAAGTAACATGATAATGAGCCTGCTGTTACAAAAATAATCCTCTTGGTTATTAATAATAAATAAGGTTGTACCCTGATTAATTCATGAAATAATATTAAAAGCAATTTATGAATTAGAGTCAGAAAAAAGGGATTGTTTATGATTAATGAGTTCTTTTGAACAATTTCCAAAATCAATAGATAAAGCTTTAAACTTCCTCTGTCTAATGCAGAGCACAATGCTCTGGCCAACAGCATCTACTGCTCTTTTAACTGGGGAGCTGATACCCAGGGTCCCAGGTTGGTCTGACTGGAAAGTTCCTGTCCTGATCCAAATGTGCCTCTGAACTCTGATCTTCCCTATTGCTCGAGAAAGCTGAGGCAGTGCAACAAAAGAAACAGCAGAACACATTGCAGGACCAGAAACAAAAGATCAAGGGGAATGAATTTGATTTTAACCTCTCCACTTGACCCTCACATACATTCCAGTTTTCTTTTAGATAATGTTCACTGCTAGTTGTAGTTGTAAGTCCAAAACTTGCTATCTCAGCTTCTGGTTCAACTTCCTCCAAAGAAACAAAAATCCCATTAACTTTTATAGAAAAAAGATCATGACCCAGGTGGTCACTTATCAGTGTTTTCTCTATTCTCTAAAAAGAGAATAGCCAGAAGGCCAAAATAAAAAAAAAGAAAAAAAATCTCTAAAGGAGGAGTAAAAGAAATCGGAGAACTCCCCTCAGGGTTTAATGAAGGAAGACTGCTGGGAAGCTTTAATGAATTTTTGCCTACAGAATCCCAGAGAGATCCTCAGGAGTGGATCTGTGCCCTCTCCATTAGCAGAGTCCAACCAGCTCCCAAAGTCACACCTCTGGTGGTACAAAATTCTGAACTTCTGCAAGCAATGTATTGCAATTTTTACTGTATTACCATGAAAAGCTTTGCACTAAAACCCAACCTACATGTTTTTCTTATTCATCTGGGACATGGAGGGCAGCTTTTCTATTTGCATCAGCTTTTCATGTATTTAAAGATTGTTACCAGAATCTCTTTTTTTTTTTTCTTTTTTTGCTATCTTTCCATTATATCTCCATAATGCTAAACAGGTCTACTTAATTCAGCATCTCTTTGCAAGCTCTGTGTCCTGGATCTACGATTGCTTACATTTCTACCTGTTTCTCTCACACTTTCGCTACACTCTGTAGCAGAGGCAATGAGCTAATTATGCGTAGTGTGTCCTAGACCATTATGAGTTCTTATCAATTCAAAAGAAGCTGATAAGATATATGAAGCCCACAAAAAGGTTTTTAATTTTTTTTTTAGTGAGAAACAAATTAATAACAAGTAATTTAAGTGTTGGATAAAAATATTTCAATGTTTATATTTAATATAATAAGAAAAAAATTAGATTAAAAGGCAAAGAACCTTCCATGGATTAAGAACTAGGAAACATAGTTTCCTAGGATAGGAAACATAGGATAGGAAACAAAAACAAAAAAATAAAATTTAAATAGAATCTTAGCAAAGTCCATCATGACTGTGTATTGAGCCCACTATCTTACCAGTGAATTAGAAGGACAGGAAAACTATTTGAAAAATACTGTGTTAAAAAGGGTTCTCTGAAATAACTGCATGTCTTATCAGGCATTTCTTACACAACAAGGAAAATAGCAGCATGCAAAACAATAATTTCTCCAATTTTCTTAGGTCACCTTTTTATGATCCCTTGGTTATGTTTGTTTTCCCTCTCTAAATTCTCTACAGCTTCCCTTAGTATTCATTATGTTTGATATGTAAACCCTCCATGAATTTAACCGGTCCCTTTTGGTCCCCACAGTGTATTATGTTATATGTTCCACAGTTCAGTGATGTACTCCCTAAAAAAGGCTTTCCTTTTATTGTTTTAAGCCTATTAAACATTATTTTCTTGGCTGCCCTGCTGTTGTTGAATTCTGAAAAACAGTGAATAATCAATGTCTATTCACTTTCTTCAGGAATTTATAGGCTTTTATCCAAACTGCCTAAATCATCTATTTTCCAATCTATTTGTTCTGCTCTGTTAATCGTCCTATTTTATAGAAGCTGTTCAAACTTTTGATCAGCTTTGTTCTACTAAAACCCCTCTGAGATGAAGTGACCAGGAGTCCACAAAACATTCATGCCTGGACATGATGTATTGAGTGCTACTTGCCTTGCTATTTTTACAGAAAATACATAGGTTTTTTATGTGATTCTGTATTTTTCCGAATACTAAAGTAAAAGCTATTGTTAGACAATACTTTGGTTTTCCTTTCACTCTGTTTGAAACATAAAAACAAAGAATTGGTGTGAAACTTTACTGAGTGTTATGCTTCCCGTTTCACCCCTCACAGTTCAAACAATTTCAAATGTCCATTTAATATAAGTATTCTTTACTTATTTATATATATTTTTGGTACACCTTGAGTTTACATTTTTTCTGCCCTAATTGCCTTAGCTGTGACCACGGCTGATTATGTTATCTGAAGATTATTGTTAAAAACTTCTCTATTCTGTAGCTGACCAGCTCTTCCCTGGGTTCTTCCTATCTTTCTGAAGGTACTTACAGAATATTTTCTCTTTCATCTTAACGACCCTTGCAAGCTGTACCTCATTTTATAGTCATTTTGTGCTTTCTGCTATTGTCCACGAATACTTATCTCCACTTACCTGTCCCTGGCTCAATTTGCCATCTCCAGACTTCCTCCTGTATTGCCACCTGCAATCCAGCCACAGAAAACTCTTCCTGCATTTCATCCTCAGCACTTGCACAGTTTGTAGTTGTGCCATTACTGTAACTTTCTTAAGAGAGCTCCCTATTAGCCCATTTTCCTCTTTATAGAGATTTGATTTGAATAGCAGTGCTCTGAGTTTGACAGTGCAGGGACAGAACAGACAGCCTCAGTCTTGAGGATTTCCTTCCTCCACAGACCTCAGATTTTTTTCAAGAACACTAATTCCATCATAACTTTTATTGTGACTGATTTCACTGCCTACTCACAGGAAAATGCATCTACCTCATTCTCACATAATATTTGTCTGTAGAGGATCCTTGCTGTGGAAATCGCTTTTGTGACTGTTTAAAGAATTCCTATAAGTACATCTATGTCTTCAGCACTTAAATACAGATCTTTCAGATACACAGCAAAGTTTTTTATTTCTGCAAAAGGTGCATATTTTTATTCTAATATTCTGACCATATAAATAACCTGTTTCAAGACATAAGAAAGTAAATAATGTGATCAATGTAAAGATTTTGTTTTAAAAACTGAGAATGGACATATGTATGGAATATTTGCAACACAGGCTGCCCTCCCTGAAACAGTGTATCATAAAAGGAAGCATTCAATGTAAAAACAAACACAATTAAACTTTGCAGCTCAAACACAGGGACTACAGCTCCCAGACTTTGACAACAAAAATATTATTTTTGTGTGTGTGGAAGGTACTCTAGAAGGGTTTCTCATTGGTTTCACTAAGATATCAAAACTTCACAGAGCTACCCAAAGACTATTCACAGATGTTACAGAATATAAAATTCACTGGCCACTTCTAAGCCAGCACCTTGGAAAAAACTTCTGCATCTCAGTTAGTCAGGTGGAGTTCCATGGTCTTTACATTTCTACATGGACCATTTTCTTGAGCCTTACAGCAGAACTCAGCTCTTCATGTCAAACACCTCAGTAATTTTATTTTACATGATAAATATTATTTTTCCTATGTCCGTCAATCAAATCTGGGATAATCCTGCAAGAAGCTGAATTCAACTAATATCAGCAATACCACATATTCAACTTTAGGCCATTTAGACATAATTCATATTACATTTAAGAATCACTGCTCTATTCAACTATTGTCCTGTCTTTGTTGGCAATGTGTTATCATTGCCATTATTCAAGTTCATTCTCTATTCTCCATGAGATTTCTATAGCCTTTTTTGAAAGTCCCCTCATTTTTGTGAGTATGTATCAACTGTTCTGCTTCACTGTATTTATACTATGTCACAGACAACAATGTTTAGACTTTTTGTCTCAACATTTTGATGAATTGTCTGTAAAAGTCAGAGGTTTCCTTCCAATTTTCTATGTACAGAAACTCATTGGTTATTCAAAAATAAACCTGGAAAAAAAACACCCCAAAGTTCAAAATTGTATTAAAATGTAACTAAATTAAAAACATAAATAATATCAGATAGAAAAGGAAATCCAAAAGTTATCAGCAATTAAAAATCATGTCTTATAAAAGAAAAAGTGCATGTTATTTTATTTCTTGATTAGCTAAGTTGTGTTTCTGGATGAGATGTTCTGTAGCAGCCATTAGGAAAACTATAAAAGAGCAAGCCCAAAATATATTATAAATACTTTTAGCTCCTAATGTTAAGGTCTTAACAATAAACTTCCTTTTTGAAAGGAAAAGTTTGGTATCTGCTACTGTATGAGTCCGATTTCTAATAAGCCCTTCAGCATTAATGAAGAGGAGACTCATATTCCATATTAATGGATCCCAGAAGTGCTATTTGATGACAAATGTGCAAGTAGTTTTATCTTTTGGGCATAGGAGCTGAATTTATTTGACTTGGCATGGGAAACACCAAGATCTGCTGGTAGCCTGAATGTATTAAATAACATCAGTACTAAAGACAGTAATCTGGAAGCATCCAGAGAACAAAATCCAGGGTCACCAATAGAAGATAAAGAGAACAAGATTTTTTTTTTATCCACACTGTGTAGCTGGACATGGCTTCCTTATAAACATTTTTTATTACTCATCCAGCCCTACTGAAAGGCAGTAAACAGTAAACTCTGAGCAATGCATGCTTTTAAGAGTGCATTTAAATAAACAAGTGAACGTGTCTCAGCCACACACCACTGGGCAGCTCTTAACTGCACACAGAGCTTTCGTGCCATGGGATTCAGGCAAACCTTTCCATCCACAATTATAACACAGGAAAAACCTGTGACTGGGTAAACCAAACACACCAAAAAGGATCCCCAATCTCCTTTTCTTACATAAACCTTGTTGTAGGTTCATTAAACTTGCTAAAGATAAATTTGGTGTATTCCATGTTATCAGGTGTTTTCATTCATTATGCAATTTTAAAGAGAGAGAACTATTTAAGGTACCATTATTATCAGTTTTATTTTCTACATGCTACTTTGGATCAAATGATCAATTGTTGCATTTATTCTTCTAAAACTTGGTCTGAATTGTATTTATATTAACATTGTGTTGAGTTGGTTTGTGTTTCCATTCTTCTCCCCAGATTGACATGTTCTAGCTTATATAGGTAAATCTATTTTAGGCAGTTTTCTCTTTCAGATATGGTGTTTTGTCTTTAAGTGCCACTACAAGTGCTATGACTTCTGAGGTTTTATGCTCAGCCAAATATCTTCAGTCACAGATCCTCATTTTTAGATGAAAGCATTTATACAGATTGTCAAAACTCTCTGTCCTGCAGGTCCTGACCTGTGACCCATCTAGACCTATCTGTGTATTTAATGCAGATAGTCCCCCAGCTTACATCGCTTAACTTTGGAAAGTCCCACTTTACTTTTTCAGCATGTCAGATAACATATTTTGCTTTTCGGTAACGCTTCATTTAACAAACAGAATTAATCTCTGGAGCTGGTCTGTGCATGGCCCAGGCCCAGGCCCAGGCCCAGGAATACTGGAGCCATTAGGGGATGTCTCTTTCCTGTAGCACTGTGGTTTCAAAGGCAGCAAGTGGGATCATGGCCGAGTCCCTTTTCTCTCAGGAAGGCATGAAGGTAACCAAAAATCAGGCAAGGCTGTGAACCAGGAAAAATTTGGTTCAGATGGCAGAGTATTTCTAACCAAGGTTCAAAAGGAAGCAGCCTTTCCACATCTGCACTGATGAGAGAGAAGCAAGAGACCGAGTCAGGCACTGACTCACCCACTGCCAAGAGCAGCACAAAGCAGCTCTGGTCCAGAATCCATTGGGACACACCTGGACACCACTGCAGCCCAAGGCCATGAGAGCAGGGCTGTGGTCAGCTGGCTCTGAGCACAGGGAGCAGGAACAGAGCTCTGCCCATTTGGCCACCACACAGCAGGAATGCGAGAGCCACTCACAGTGTGGGCTGTGCTTCTCTGCTGTGTATCAGCTATGGATTCATGCTGACAGCACTGCACATGGTCACCCTGCAAAAGTCCCCAGCATGGTGACTCTGTGCTGACCTGCTCCAGAGGCAAACCCCCCCCACAGCAGGGAGTAGAAAAACCTTCTGCTCACTTACCTTTCTTCCAAAGCCCATCACTCACAAATCCTATTTTGAAAGTCAGGTTGCAACTGTTCACGTTAAGGACTATTTCTGAAAACAAGTCTGTGCCTTTTTGCATGAATTAGACAAGTCTATTCTGTGTTTGTCATTTCCTCAGCCAGGGTGGGTGGCTGCTCAGGCCCTGAAAACCTAATTTTCTGTCCCAATATGTTTTTTTTTGTTGTTGTTTGTTTGTTTTTTTTTTGTTTGTTTGTTTTTTTTTTAATAAGGGAGGGAAGTGTAGGAAATCAGAAGGGTGGGAATTGTTGGAAGCAGGAGTGTGTTCAAGCACCTGAATTGCTGAGCTCACCAGCAAGCAAGCAAATTGAGCTCAGCTTTTGCTGTATTTGGTGTTCATTTTTTTCCTGTTTCTATCAATATCTTAGGTTTGGACATATATTTTTAAATTTTTTTTCAGGAATGTGTTCATTAATAAACAAAAGAAAATTCGGGTTCATACTATTTTCAGCTATTTGATTTTTTTGAGGTTAGCCAGCTGATTTACAGCATGAAGTACCTGAGTAATGGATAGGAACCTTGTTCTGCCCATTCATTTTATAACATACAACTTTATGTTTTTATTTCTTGAGATGTATTTGCAGTCATTCTGCAAATAACTCACAGTCTTGAGGAGGCAAAACAGTATTCATATATATTTAGCAGGCCCCATTTAAGTTAATATAAAATCACTCTTCCTTGAGATTACATAGGAAAGAAGTTTTACTGCAAATGTGGAGGTATGAAGGCACAGTTTTGTGGGCACAAAGCAGTATAATAGTTATTTCTGGAAAGCAAATAGGAATCCTAATGTATAATCTCATTAAAAATATCAAAGCAAATTCATTGAAGCTCCTGAGAAGTACCACCATAATGACATCAAAATGTGAGGTTACTGAAAAGCAGGACATGGCTTTGACAGTGATGATTATTTCCACACATGATGGTGGGGAGCTGCCATACCAAATGCTGCTCGTTGTGGTTTGTAGGCCTTCCTGGATTTTAGCTGTACAAAAACAGGTGTCTGCTACCAGATCCTACATCTATATGTAGAGTTAAATTACATCTCTCATTTTTAATTGTATGCAATAGCATTTGTGACTATCTAAAAAAGGCTTTGTGCTGTGTATGCTTTTTTGCTTCACCATGCCTGAATGTTTTATTGGAACATTAACTCAGGTAACTTGAGAATTACTGGGTAGTAAATGCACTAGTTAGGGAATTTAGATGTGGGGTTTTATATTATTTTTCCAAAAATGGGCTATGGTGCAACTATTATTTTGTCCAATTATTCCTTTTTGAAGGCTATTAGTCATCCTTTGCTACAGATTAACCTTGTAGGTTTAAAGCACTTATGAAAATAAACCTGTGATTTCAGAAGGGAAGCACACAACTTTTTAAATGCATGTATTGCATAGCAGAAATTATTTTCATACATTCCCTGTCTAGTTTAAGTTCTGATTGTTGATTTGAATGCATTTTCACTTAAAGTTGATCTCTCAGTCATAATGAGTCATATTTGGCATTTAGTCTTGAGCCATAAAGGTCTTAATATTTCAGCTATATCTAGGTCATCAGTGTCTGCAGTCATCCACTGGCCACAACTTTTCTGCTTTCACAGTAGCTCTGATCATTTGAAATGTGTTTCCTTGAGGAGAATTCCAGTCTTAAAATTCCCTAGTTAAAACTCATGATTCAGGGTTTTTACAGTGTTCAGATCTTTAGGGATACTGAGCCACATATTGCTGATTCAGTAGCACATGAATTCTGTAGTGTTCAAATTACTGTGTACAGATGTGCAAACAAGTATTTGGTCCAAAAGACCGACTCATTGCATCTGCCTTAAATACTCAGGTTCCCTGTCTAACTGGGAGATACCTCTCAGAATGAAATTCTCAAAGTCTTTAAGATGACACCTGTCTCTCTAGCCTTTATAAAGCAAATATTTCCTAACAGAGCTATTCAGCTTCTCACACCCAGTGAGGAGCTGCCCAGAACCAGTGGGATAGGGAGCTCAAAAAGAGAATGATCTGAACTATACCCAGACAACTGCCCTGCATAGGGCAGCCCGAAATCCAGACTTGCTATACCAGACTGTTAATTTAAATTGGCTTTCTCCAGTCATGGGGGACTGAGGTAACAATGATTACCTGTAAGAGGCAATCTGATTTTCAACGCATTTTCCACTGATGAGGGCTAGGAGCAAGCAGACTGGTGTTTACAGATGTGAAAAGTTCCTCCTTATTTCCATGAAATTAATTACCTACAGACTTTCTTATCTCCCGTTACATGATGGGGAAAAAAAAAAAGCCTGAGTGCCAATCTCAGTTATTTAGTTATTTAAACACTTTGGAAATCACTGCCATATGTTGGCATGTATGTACAAACCCTGATTCTGAACATGTAATTTTCACTCATCCTTAAGGCAGCTAAATGCTTTTGCTTTCCCAATCTCTGATCAGACTGGGAGCTGTTTGCTACAAAATCCAATTCTTTATTGTATGAGACTGCAGCTAATTCAGGGACCATCTGTGTGTACTTATAACTTAAATCATTCCTTTCAAAGTGCTTTATATTGTGCTTGTCAAGATCCAGCTTCATCCTCAGTGGTGTTGCCTGTTCACCTAGTTTTCCCCTTTCCCAATGGAGCTCAGCACTTTCCTTCTGAGCTTGCACATAAATAATCTTGAGACAGCACCATATTTTACAAGTTTTCCACATTTTGGTGAACCATGCAAAAAGGGCAGTTTCTGCACATTTGAGCTGCAAAGGATACTGTGCTGGAATTCCTGCCCATCCTCCCAGTGTTCTCTCTCAGCTGCACAGCACTGCCCCATGAAGCATCCAACAGCAAAGTGTAATTGCCACCCTAAACACAGGCAGGGCAGGGCAGGAGGCTGTCCCACCTCAGCCTGCCTGAAGTCCATGTGTCCTTGTTCAGAGCACTGAGGAGGAGCAGGTGTCTGGCAGAACAGTGGCTGGCACCTTGAAGAGTCCACTGAAGATTCATGTGACACACAAAGCACCTCCTGATGGATGACTTCTTTCAGAGAGCATGACAATAGCACAGAGAGGGATAATTAGCTCTAAGGTAGCTGTCTGAGGTAGCATGAGCAATGATGCCTGAGGCTGCACTGCAGCTACATAACCATTTGCCAAAGACTGTGTTGCTGTGAGTATTCTGTATATCTAAGCCAGATGGACTTAAGGTACTGCAGGCAGATCAGCTGCAGCCCTTATGCACAGGCAAGTGCTCTTTAACTTGCTTTCTGCAAATTTGCTGTCTTTTCAGAGATGTCAGTATCTCTTTTTAGGCCCAACCACTCATAGGAGGTATAAAGGGTCTGTGTTTCTGATGAGGGATTAATCTCCCTGAACTCCAGTTCTCAAGTACATGCAGCTGGAGCTGCAGTACTGGCTGACATTTCTTCAGCATCCTGCTCTGTGTCATCAGCTCATAAGGTTTTATCATACAGCTTTTTATTTGGGGATTTTTCTGAAAGTTCTAGTTCTCCCGTGACTTTAATTTTTTCATAATGTGACTTTTTTGTTGTGGAAAATGTTTCATCTACAGCCACAAGCACTGGAAAGGAAAGACTAACATCTATAATTACTAATGCCACATGGTTTTTAAAAGCCTCAATTACAATTACCGAAAGTTGATCATTGCTAAATGTAGCCCCCAATCAGAACTGGAGACAACTTTGGCAAGCAGCACATGCTGTGGTTACTGTCAGCTGCCCAACTGCGGGATTGTCTAAGTCTTATCCTGAATCCTGGTCTCCTCTGAGGAAAGGAGCTGAAGGACTCACCAACATTACAGTGACCTGCAGGTAGATAAAAGAGGAAACAAAAGTAATCAAAATTAGAAACAAAACTGCTTCATTTCGGGTGTTTAAGATACCAAAGAGGAGTAATGGGAAAAGTGACAAACCTACAGGTGCTCTGAGAAATGGAATAACGAAAGAAAAGAATGAAGGTGGTTGCAAGGAGAGGAAGCAAGGAGGGAGGAGCGCAGCAGAGAAATGTGGGTAAGTCCCCACCTTCCAGGCAGAACCATCAGCATGCCAGTTCCCAGCTGAGTGCTAATCCTCTCCTGTGGAGCCTTGCTGAACAGGAATCTGCCAGATGGTGATCTGGGGTGAAGGAAAGCAACAGAGCCTTAAACATCTGTCCAGGGACATTCTGCACTTGGAGAAAAGGGGCAGTCAGGAGAAATCCTCTGGGAGAAGGAAGGAAACATTGACAATGGTTTACAGGGAGTATTGCTTCTCTCGTCTATTTATACTGCACATACATTGCAACAGAATCTGTGTCTCTGTGTCTGCACAATGCCAAGCACATTTCAAGAGCTGCACTCAAATAAAAGGGAAATACAGTGCTAAAAGAAACTGAAGGGTTTTTGTTCCCAAGAAACTCAAGACAACCCTACTGAATGATAATTTATCTATATTTAAGGGTTTCATTCCCAAAATATGTTTGTGGTGTGTCTTCAGCTGTCTTAAAACCTGAAAGGTGATTTTATGGAACACAGTTTTTTAGTTAGGTTGGTTGTTGGTTTGTTGGTTTTTTTTTTGGGGGGGTTGTTTTTTGTTTTTTTGGTTGTTTGGTTTTTTGTAGACATCTATTATAGAGTTATACAAATGTGTGATGTATGTCTCACCAGCACCCTACTTCATTTAAACTCGCTGATTTTCTATTGTGCAGATTTCCTTCACAGTTTTCTGGGAAGAACCGTACAGATGCAAGCTGTGGAAGTCAGAAGAAAGGTGAAGGAAACAAATATTCTTTAAAAGGACAGAAAAGACAATAGAAAATTAGATACAGAAAAGAGAGGGAAAAGGAGGTAAAATGCAAAGAAATAGAAAAGAAGACCAAGAAGACAAAGAACTATCTATCTTCATAGAGTTAAATATATCCTAAGAAACATTAAGTTTTTAAAACAAATTGCACAATATTTCTTTTCATAAAAATATGCTATTGCACAATTCTGCCAGAAGGCTATGTAAGTCTGCAAATGCTCAATTTCTTCTAAGAAACTATTCTTTTAAACATTTTTTTTATCTTGTCTCTCCAATAAGTGCAAAAAATCAGCAAATTGTGAGGTGTGTTACTTCATGCATCGTCCTTCAGTATTTGAAAACTGTACTGTACAATTTTACTTGTACTGCTAGGACCTTGATCCTGCACTTCGTCATTAAAAAAGAAACATCAGTAACATTTTCTGATGTGTGGTAAAATACATTTTTTTGACAATTATATTGCTCCTAAAAGGCCAGAGGCAGCACATAAAAAGGACTGTTTTGGTAATTCTGGTTGTCAAACATGGTCCCCCTGCCAGACAGAACTTTTGTCTCAGCGATCACAGAAAGCTTCAGGACTCCCAAGGCTTCCCAGGCTTCCTAAAAATTTTAAGCAAGGTAAGATCTTCCCAAATAAGTGTATGCTTAATAAAGAAAAGATAATCTACATAAAACCAGAGGTTATTGCACTGCCTTGACTAGAGTTATGCAATCACTCACTAGAGGGACTTTTCTCTTAACTCCAATTTCATACATTTTTCAGCAGTGGAAAACAATGACTGAAATGTATTTACTAGCTGTAAGTTGATAAGAGGAGCTTAAAATATTCAGTGTAAATGTCTAACACAGATCTTTTTAAGAGGTAAGTGCTAATAACCTAAAATGCACTCAATGCTACTGTGTTCCCTGTTTATGTGAGATAATTATAGCAAATGGGAGAATTTTCCAGAAGAAAGGGTTGTTTGGCTCATCTCCTCTTAGTACACAGCTGTAATTTTAAACTTTATGTATCGTGGCCTTATTTCACTAGATAAATTAGTAATAAATAAATAAATCCATCATTTACTTGGGTTGTAACCTCAGGAAATCTCTCCTGCCTTTACTTTTCTTCTCATTTTTATGTTTTATCAATCTCATTAGGTTTCCAAGTCAGGGATTATCTCATGACATATTTTGCTCTCAGCTATGGCTCAGTAAAAAAGACCTTGATCTCATTTAGAGCCTGCTCACTACTGTAATATAAAGTAATGTTAATAAAGAGTTCAAAATAGTTATACTTCTGTTGCTGTCCTTGAAGACTATTTTGTAGACCAACACTCAAAGGAGGTAGACTTCTATCAAAGGGAGTCTTCTTTTTTCATGTATTATCATAGCCTTTTCTTCCTCTGCATAACTCTTACCTGCTCTCAGCTGTTCTGCTCAGTGCTGTCCTGAACACTCCTTATCTACCTCAAAAGTCCACTCATCAAATATTTATAAATTAGATGAATGTTTCATCACCTTTTAAGTTAAATACACAGATTTCCCTTTCTAAATCCTTCTTCAAATCCCCTTAGTCCCTGGATTTTATTTTGTGGGTTGCCTTTGGCCATCCAGTATTTCGTGCAAAGGTACCCTTTTTCCTGCAAGACAGCACAAACAAAATATCACCAAGAAAATTTATGGCCCTAAAAAATCGCTTCACAAGACCTGAAATAGCAAAGCATTCTTATTAATCCTGAATGTACCATAATACAGGAAAGTAACATGGATCCCCAGTGACAGATCATAAACCATACTTCTACCAGTTTTAGTACCTTTCTCAGAAGAACAGCTTCTGTGTTTAAATTTTAAAATAAGTGTTATATATTTAAAGTAAAAGGATTCCTTTTGCCCTTCAGATGCTTAGCCAGTGGTAAGGCACAACAGGAACTCCTTTGCCAGCACTGACATCCGGCTCTCGTGCTGCTGGTGCCACAACTGATTACACTTTACAGAAAATGAGAACTGCCAGCAGCAGGTCCAGGAAGGATCTGCCTTCCCCCACCTTTTAAAGGCTTTGATTCAAAATGTGATTCACAGCTCCTATGATTTTTTTTCCTGTGTATATATATATTTGAATGACAAGAAAATAATGTTTGCTTTTCTTTTGGGGGGTATGAATGCAGCACATATTTTTCAAATAAAATAACTCAGAACACTGTATTAAGTGATGGAATTTTTTTCACACAGAGCTATGTTTTCAAGGTCAAAATTTGTTCCTAGTCAAATCCAGAGAAGATTCACAATCGATTGCAGTGGCACTGGGATATTGCATTAAAGTCCAGTTTTTTTCCTTAGAACTTAGTTTTCATATATACAACAAAGTCAGTGGTATGTTTATGGCATTGTATTTTGAAAACTTTCTCGTGATTCACAATATTATTTTTTGTAACTCCAAGTTAGAGCTGGAAAAACAGAAAAAAACTGCAGCAGAATCCATCTGCCTGAAATATTTAGTGAACAATCACAACCCATCTAAAAAGCAGAATAAGGGGGAAAGCAGCTTCGATTTCTTGTAGGGTCATTTGAATAATCTTCAGTCACTTTTTTTTTCCATTCTGTTTTCCTTTATTCTCACATGGTGTCCTCCAGCCTCTCTCTTCCCTCCTCTCATTTCTGCCATCTTAACCCTTACATAAGAGTATAAACACCCCTCTGCTCTTAAGATAGATGGACATCTTTTTTTTTTCAGAGAAAATTTCCACTGAATAGAATGCCATGTTCTAATATAACTCAGTAATGGCTTTTCATGGATATTATCTCAGATTTTTAGAGAGTCCAGCTCTGAACAGCTTCACCTGAACAATTTTTATGCTCATAATAGCTCTAGTGATGGGGAAGTTTATAAAACTAACCCAATGACTGTCAGAGGTGTTCAGTTGCCCAAGCATGTGTGTCTAGTGATGAGATACCCTGGGGCATCTGAGACATCCCCACAGTGGGAGCAGACACAACAGAGGGGCCCTGCAACCTCCTGCCTCTATCTGGACAACTGAATCAAGGCACTTTTATTTGAAGATAAACTGCTGAAGGAGCTCTGTTCCCAGAATTAAGTATGCCTCTGATGTCTATAACCGTTATATAAGGGAGCTTAGATGACATTATGTCATGTGAACACCTACATATATACGTTAAGATCATAAAGCTTGCTTTAGAGCCAAGTTTTATTCACAGGGTTTCAACTAGCACAAGTAAAACTATGATCATTGTCATACGTTGCCAAAAAACTTTATTACTTGGTGACAATCTTGATGCCAAAGCAACATGGGCTTCTCAGAAGATTGAAAAAACCCAACCCAAAAGAGCCAAATGCCAACAACCTGTTATTTAACAATCACTTCTAAAGGAAAGAGGCGTCTACAGTAAGTTTCTTGATACACAACCAAAATCATACCAGATCAGATAAAGTACAGGAATCACCTAATACCTTCCATCTGCCATACTGAAATCTGTGTAGAGGATGATCTTTATCCAGAGCAGGAATAAAGCCTCTCACTGTGTCACAGCATGAACTGTAATTCCAAAGACTTCTAAGTATTAGCAGATAATCTGGTGCAAAAATAAAATAATTACTATCAATCTTCTTGATTGATATATAGAGGCTGCAATGTGTAAGAAATTATTGCCTTTCTGATCTTGAGCCTGTAGTGTAAATAGCTTTTTAAAAAAATAAACTTCCATTACTGCAGTTCAGAAACAACTGACTGGCTTTAGTGAACTCTAATTCAAAGATTTTGGTTCCATACACCAATTGAAGCCTGTTTAGAAACATGGTGTTTTATCAATACAAAAGTGCTAGATTAAAATCAATACTGTAACTGATGTTATTTTTCAAGAGGAGAGGCATGTATTTTATCTATTACATAATGGAGATTAACTAGCTACAGACCTTAACAACGAGACCAGAAATCCTTGACATTCAGCAACACCAAGTCATGATTCAATCTCACACGGCTATGGCAGATTCAAATAACTGCAGATGGCAGAAGGGTCTTGAGACAGAAAAACCTTCCACGGAGTTTTACATGGTGACCATTTCTCAGTCTTCATGCCAGAGTCAGCTTTGATGATGCTCTGTGTTCTTGATCCTGCAAAGTGCTGAGAAATCTGAAATAATGCCTAATCAAAGGCAGCTAGAAGGGTTTAGAGTTTCATCTGCTTCTGATTTACCTGCACAAAATGTTGGGAAGAAGTGAAAAATAAAAAATGCTGGCCAGGTTGATGCATGAACAATGTCTTCAGCAAAGTAGAAACCCGGCAGTTATACACAACAGACAAAGAGCCCTTCTGATGAGAAAAAACACTGACTCTAATGCTTTACTAAAGCAGCTACTCTTCTCCAACCCACTAAATTCCCCAACTCTGAGATTATAAAACAGTATCCAGTCTGGGGCACAGGAAGACAACTTAAATGTTTAGAATTTAGGGTTTGTAAAATAATGAATAGGGTTTCTACCATCCCTTGTGTTAGTGCTTGTCAGTACCATTTATAACTTTACTTACACATTTTAGCACGACATCAATAGATAAAACTGATATGCTCATTACTTGGGGCACAATCAGGGACTGTACATTTAGGAAGAAAATACTTCTGAGATTATGTGATCTTGATTGTGTTTCAAGTGTCTGAAGTGGAGCATTTCAAGGAGGCACCAAAAGGAAATGTATAATGAATGATGTCCTGAAAATTTCATGAAATTTATTTTCTGATGGAGAAAACTGGTTAACCTATGACTCTGTCTGGTCTGACATCACATGTCTAAAGCCATTTTAATGCAATCGGTGAAGCTTTAAACTGTGGAAAGCTAACACAGTCTTAAAATTGGACCCATTTTGATTAAATAATCTTTAAAATCAGCTTTAATTTACTGTATCTAGCTCTATAGTGTTTTCTGAGTCTTGATTTTATCAATAAATTAATAATGATTGCAAGTCTATTCTGATTAAAAATAAAAACACATTCAGACGCCAAGACTATGTGAAATGACACGAGGTACAGATGCTATTAATGGAAACCAGTGCTGCTGAATACTCAGCTAAGACAACAAAGTATAATGTGTTGTTCCTTCAGGCTTTCACACAATGGAGACTTTTACAAGCACTCCTTCACTTTTGTCAGATAATTTACAGGGGAAAAATTTGGTATTAGGAAACAGTTAATAATATGGAAAATGAGATAATGAATTGAAAGCACTAAAGATTTTTGAAACCGGAGTTTCTGTAAAATCTCTTGATCTCAACAGGCTTGTAAATACACTGATCATCTCACCAGAAAAGGAGGAGTGCAGGCAGGGTAACTCAGCTGCTCCTTTACTTGTAATGGCTATGGGGGCCATGCATCAGGCTTAGAGTGCAGCATCTGCTCTAAAGTTTTCACTCACTAAAATTTTGGTTCCATCTCATTTCATTAAAGTGGGTAAGGCCTTAGCCAATGTCTCTGCAAGAAATGGGCAAGAATTAGAGAACAGGCTGAAACTCATCTGAGTGTATTCGGGGAAGCAGAGAAAATGGTGATGCAATCCTAGACTCTGACTTAAAGCTTGTGGCCCTAAAACACAGGAGGATGAATAGCACAGGGAGGCCTTAGCACATGCTGGTCCTCAGCCTGGACACAGAGTCCATTTGGCTATTTTGGCATAGGTAGCACTGAAGTACTCTTGTACTTTACTAGAATATCTAGTATTCCATATGTGACTTGATTTATCTATTCCAGCCTCGACCACCTTCAGATTAGACTACCAAAACATGTGGCTCCATGGTGCAGGAAAACCAGCACCAATGCCTTCCTCTGCCTGCAAAGCCAGTGCTCATCTGCCTCATGGTCTCCAAACTGTTCCCAGGGTGTGCAGCTGAGAGCCATGCCTTGGGTAGCACAGAACACACTTGTCTGAAGAAAGCTTTCTTTGCTTTGGGTGTAGTTACAGGGGTGAAATGAGCTGAGTGACTGATTGCCTCTTGCTTTAAAGGAAAGGGCATCACCAGAAGGGCATTTCCCATGAAGCGTGGAACTGATTTCACAGAGATGCTACAAGATCTTCTCATGCATGCACAGGTTATTGATCTGGCAGCTCTGGGGGAAATCTTACAGATTTGGTCAGAAAGAGAGACAAAGTAGAGTTTCTTCTGTTGATTTTCCTTATTGGTTGGATGTCTGAAACCTTTACTTATGCCTAGGGATTTTTTTGTTTGTTTGAGTCTGTGTAAACAAGTGTAATTACAAATCTATTAAATTAAAGTCCATAGAGGTTTTGTATTGATCTTTTTATTGCTGTTTAAATCAAAAAAATGCAGGTCTGTGTCTTTTTTCAACTGCACAGATGAGTGTATTGGAACAGATATGTTCCAATAATGATTTTTTTTACTTTCTGTAATGAAGTAGGATTACTGAGGTGAGACTTCAAGGAAGAACGCTGAAGACCACAACACTGAAAGTGTGGTTTTTACTTTCAGAAAAATTTAGAGTTTAATTAAAAGCTTTAAAGAGGGACTTGATCACTCTTAGATTTCAATAAATACATAATTAACAGGAACATGAAAGTCTATTTGTACAGTCAAAGATGGGCACAATGATGCCCTCGATGACAGAAAAGCATATGGGATTGTTTACCAAATACAGTCTCAGCCTTCCTGCTTCCTCAGCTCTCCACCTAATTATCACAGATTTCAGGAAAAAAAAATCTGGATTTACTTGTCCTGATGTACATTCAGAAAGTTATCATTAGGTCTACAAGGATTGCAGAGCAATTTTTTAGCATCCAAAATATTTTCATGTTAAATTAACGTGTTACATGTTAATTGCATGAGTATCTAGTCTTTCACCATAACATTGATCAGAAGATGGTTTCTCTTGCTCAGATGTTCCTGTCCCTGTTTTGCAGTTTTATCTGTTGTGACAGATGAGAGTTTCAAATGGAAGGCGATAATGTGCTAGTCACATCATCCCATTTGATTAGTTATTTCATAAAACTATTTTGATGACTAATCACTTTTACCATGTCAAAATGAATCCTACTCAGCTTGAAAGGTACTGTACAGACACAGTAGTAATGCATTAAAACTATATGTGAATAATGACTTTAAAATTTTTAAAATGCAAAACCATTAGTTCTCTACACAGTTTGTAAACCACACATATGCCTAGGCATAGCAATAAAGGATCAAGGCTGACTCTTGAAGGGTAGTTGTTTGATGACACATATTGTAATATTCTTTCCAGAAACCAATATGGCTCTCTGTCTTAGAGTCAATTAGGTTTTATATCCTTACACTTCTAATTGGAAGTCTGTTCTCAATTCTTGTCTCTTGGTTAAAAATCTCCTCATATCCACCATAATTGCATCCATAGCTGGTTTATATGCATTTATTCTTGTGTCAGCACTGTCCTTTACCATAAATAGTTTCTCTCCTTCCTGATGCTTACCCATCAAGGATCTTTATAGAGCAATCATATCCTCTCCCTGAGACTTCATCTGATGGACTTAACAAGCAAAACATTTTTTTAGCAACTTTTTATGAAAAGCTTCTCCATTCTACTGATCATCCCAGTAACTGTTATATTTCTGATTCAGATGTTGGTTCAACTTCTTAACAAATAATATTTTAGATGGTTTTTTCTCCAGCATCTTGAATAATCCCTAATGATTATATGATCCACCTGTTACATCTCAATATTGCACTTGACTTTTTCTTTGTTATTTATGGTGTTTCATGCATTGACTGGTATGTGCCAGACACTGCTGTTCCCAAGACTTTCTCTACCTACTGGTTTGTATGTGTACACTTGTGCCTTTTCTAAAATCACTAGCGCTTCTGCTGTGATTAATCACAAAAATAAATGCAGAATATCTGTTATTTTGCAGAGTATCTCTCTCTGCACTTGATTTATGGATAATTCAAATTTATGTCAATCTGAATAGTGAGAATTCAAAGAAATATCATTTCACGCTTTTGTTCAAGACATTACAGAATTGAAGGTCCTGACCTTTGTTGAGACAACTTCACAGTCTGTTAGCAATGATTAACCAAGATCCAAGATTTTCAAACAAGTCTTAAAGACCTTATAACTATAAGTACAGACGTTAAAGATATATTTACAGACCCTGTAGGTGACTTCTCAGAATCTCAGATAAGTCCCATAGAGTAGGAATGCAGAGTTCAAACTGAAAAATCTACCTGGTGTTTTGGGTAGAGCAGATGGACATTGACAAATGACATAATGAGGCAACCCACCTGTCTTGGAGAAAGCAAATTAAAAATATGTTGTGTAAAGGAAAAACAGTGTAGAAATACTCTCAGGCATCAAGCTTTCATTGAACTCTGTAACATGTGACTCTGGCCACTCTAGGCACATGTAAAAATGCAAATCTCAAAACTTAAGCAGATGGACTGAGTATAAAGAATAGGTCAGAGAGATAAAATCATTCACCCTTTTGTTTTCTTCTTTTTCATTCCCCCCCCCTATATTTTATGAAAACACTGCAACTGGAAAAATAATTTTGCCAGAAAACACTTCTGCTGAAAAACTGGGATAGATCTGACATACCTTTACAGTCTAAAATATAGTGTGTCCTTGATTTAAGGAATCTGACTCAGAACAGAATAAAATTATGAGCCAGGGAAATTCTTACAATTAAAAGTGATTGCTTTTGCAGTGAACCTCTTCAGTTACTTTAAGAGCTTTGTCAGTTTGAATGGGTTTGCCAGCAGCTGTCACACATCTTTAGCCAATTTTTCCTTGTCACACACTAAAGAACCAGAATGACTGTTTTTAGCTGTTACTGAAACCACTTGGATTTCTTGAAATACTTTTAAGTGAAATTTCTGTGGCATTTCTTGGACTTATTCAGGATGGCAGCCTGGCTCTCTGGGACAGTCTGCTGATACTCAGGACAAATGCAGCTCAGATGCATTTTCCCACAGTCTTGCAAAGGAGTGTAGCTGTTTTTCATCAAAGTGTGAGAACCTCCATGAGGAAGGATGGCCTTGGGGCATACTTCTGCTGTACACCCACTATGTGACCATGGTCAAACCAGTCTGTCACACCCTCTGTGTGACCAGGGTCAAACCAGTCTGTCACACTCTGTGTGACCATGGTCACACCAGTCTGTCACACACTCTGTGTGGCCATGGTCACACCAGTCTGTCAAGCAGAGCTGAGGACGTGGTGATGCTTCAGCACTATGAGTGGAAACACTCTAATGAGTGATGGTGGGATGTTTGGATGGGGCTCATAGAGGGAAACCTTTGCTCATGGCTGCATGCCAGTCATTACCACTAACCATGGTAAAAGGGGAAGGTACCTTGGGATACTGACATATTAATGTAGACCTTTGGCTTCAGGAATTAGAACTCATCTTGCTCCTGCAATTCAGAACTCAAGCAGGGAAGGTCATAACTGTCCAAGCCTATCAGACAAAAACTCAAACACCTAAGACATGTTCAGAGGTGTTTCTGTCTTCTCTTCCATTGTGAGTCTGCTTAATAGTTTGTGGGGGTTTTGAATTATTTTTGATTAATTTAAAATGCTAAAATTGGTTATTAGCATAGTTATACCAAACCAAAAGTATAGCCTTTTCTCATTTTATGAAATGCTACTGCTAAAAACACCTCATAGTGGTGTAAGAGTGTCTACACTAACTAACTAACTAAGCATGTGAATTCCTATAATCTTCAGTCAGAATCTAACACCTGTTTGCTTATGAGACCTGTGAAAATCTCAGTTTTAATCATATCTGCTTACCTATTACACTTTTTGGGTTATATGTCAGATACTCCACACGGCTTTACTGCGGTCAATGGGTTATGAGCTAAAATAAATTTGAGGTGAAGGTCATGCCAAACCCCATATTTTTTTCCTGTGTTCTTTCCCCAGTGAACTCCAAACATGTCAGCTTCTGCTGAGGAAAAGGGTGCTCAGTCAGACAAGTGCTGAGCTCTGTGCACAGTGTGCTACATGCTCAGTTAATCATGAATCCCAGCCCATCCCAAGACCACCATTACTGTGTGCTCCAAGGCTGACTGAGCCCAGCATTCCTGAAGATGCTCTTTGCACAGATAAGTCACAGGCAGCCACATCCATGGCAAGCCACCTGAAACTGGTAATTGATAAACATAGTATAGCTCTTTTGTTCATAAGCTTCCATAACATTCTGCTTTTGTCAGTTTCCTAAGTGGAACAGAAATATGTGTCATATGTATCAAAACAAGAAATTACCAAAATAAATCCAAGGGAAGTTTCCCTCATAAAAGTATTAGGTCACAGAGTGCAATTTAAGTGGTGGTCTATTTTTTTCCACCTAGAGGGGCAGATGGGTAATGGGATCTGAAACTGAACACTCTTTTGCTCAGACCCACAAAATGTTTCACTCTACTTCATTGCTGACCTAATCTTAAATTCATGACTGCTGTAAAAAACTCGGGCTGTGAGCTTTATTGACCCAAGTATGACACCCAGCAATTCAGGAGGGACCAATCTAAACATCTCGTTTCATTTTCTTTCATGAAGCCAAGAGTCCATATCACTTTGAAGTTCATTTCAGCTTTCTTGTGTGCTTCAGCAGAAAACAACCCCCCTATGTACACTTTTGGGCCACTAAAAGGATATGAAATTTATCTATGCTAAATTTCACAGAGCTTCTAAGAGCAACATTTTACACAGTTGGCCATACAGAGAAATGCATCATGCTGGGGAAAGAGAGTAAAATTTATATATAAAAGTGTGTAATGTCTGGGTTATTGTATCCTTTAAATAGGATAGCCCTTGAAAAGAGTAAGGAACTGCACAGAGTTCTCACAGGCAGGGATTCAGCAAGTACCCTGTATACAAATTAAAAATCTTAAGATATTTAAAGTCAGGCTAACACAGAATAAATTAAAGGACAGGGTTGGCAACAGGAGTTTTTACATATATATATGTATGATTTGGAATATCCTTTATTTTATTTGGAAAATCTCATGGATATTCTTTCACTCAAGCTTTCAGTTAGTAAATCGATTTTACTGGAAATACATTCAGTTTCCCAGAAAAAAATAATTGTAGATTTCTTCTATGACTGAAGCACCAAAAAATTGACTAAAATGGACTTTTCCCACTGTATACAGTAAAATCAACTTCTATCCATAGAAAATATTGTCTTTGTTTTGTTTGTTTAAGACACAGACACTCTAAAAGTTAATATGAGCTTGGGTTGAATATTTTTTCGTTCAAAAGCACTTAACCTAGGTCCTAGGTAAGTAGTTTAATTCACTTTCAAACTGAAAATAGTGGGAAAAAAAATTGCAAACACTCGAATTCTGAATAAAGATGCTCAATCATGGATTAATAGCTTTTATTTTCTTTAAAATCACGTTTTAAAATTGAATTAATGGCCCTGAGAGTCCTCACACAAAGAAATCCTGAATCTGTTTGACTCACTCTAAATTCAGGTTTTTTCCTAAGTATGAAGCTGTGGTAAAATGGACAGATTTTTTTTTTAAAGGAGATATATAAAGCCCCCAAAGAATTTGTCATATTCATACAGATGTAGATAATAAAAAAGTAATAGTAGCTGAACACATCAGGATCTTTTTGTGCCAAAGAATCATGAGATCAAATCAATAAAATTAAATGCATTTGTTAGGAGAATCCCTTTCAGATGAGAAGCAGAGAAAACTCAGGGAGAGCTTTATCAGGCAACAGAGGAATGATAGATTTGGGGATCATGGTTGTTTTTCAATCAGCTACTTGGGTGAGATATCGCTGTATTTATTTCCCACTTGTTTTCCTCCTACCCCAGAGATGTTTTTGCTCAGAATAAGCTTCCTATTTCAGGTGATGTAAGAACTTGAGAAACTTCCTTTGCCCTGCTATGCAGATGGAACAAGGGCAGCAGATACTGGCCCAAAATATCTGCCACGTTTTCTGTCAGTGCCAGAGTGCACACATGGACAGAGTCCTGCTCCTGCCCACAGCCTAGGACCCCATTCCAGCCCTGGGACCATCAGTGTCAGCCCCAGCAAGGCCACAGGACACATCTCCAGCCCTGTCCCTGCTGTCCATGGGCTGAGTCTGGCCACCCCCAGCCCATGTCCCATCCCCAGGGTGGGGCTGCCCAGGAGCCCCCAGCCAGCTCTGCTCCTGTCCAGGAGCCTCTGCCCCTCATCCCTGGCACAGCAGACACAGAGGGCATGGGAATGATCCATGATCCAATGGGAGCCATGAGGAATGACCTGGCAACAGCAGGGGAGCAAATTACAGCCCTTCAGGAGATTCAGTAACTTGTGGGGTGAAAGGGTAACAGGGATTCTCTTGTATTGCTAACAGGACAAAGCAGTTACCAGCTCTTCTCTATCTGGAGATCAGCAGCTGAAGCTGACTCATACAAAATGTTAAATCTTATACTGACCTGCTCTACCCTCTATTACAATTACTGTGTCTCTACTTGGAGACTTATGTTCTCCATACAATATGTTCAGCTCATCAAAGTGATGTATGCACACAAGCCTCCATATTCATGCTGGCTCTCAGGAATACAGACATATGCATAAAAATGGATNATAGATAGGACAAAAATCTCCATGAAATATCTGTATGTGAAGTCAAATTTTCTTTTAAGCATACTGTTCAGTCTTAGCAATTGCTCACACAAATGCTGCCCGGAATATTGTAGAAGCTTTAGCAAAGATGTGGATGTCCAGAAAATTCTGATCTATGCATGTATATTTTATATTTGTACTATGCAGAGGGAAATATTTCTTTGTGAAGATTGAAAATAATCCATTGGAAAGGTCATCAATCAATCTTTAGTCAAGAAAGCCAAAGGTGAAAAGCCATTTTACTTAATGTCAACCTCTCTCTCTGAAAAAGAACATTTAAAATAATGCCATTAAAAATAATATCAAATTATCAGTAACATTTTTCAGGTGTGTCATTTCAAATATTTTTATTTTAGGTAAAATTCTTGATGTTTTCAGATCCATAAACACTCCTAGGGAAAAAAAAAAACACTTTTTTTACATGTATGTTAATTTCCAATTAATGTATGAAATATTTCTAAGTCCCAAAAAATCATCATAACAGGGATTTCTTTCCTAGCATGGATTTTAATAACTGTTGTCCAACCAGCTCTGCAGCAGAGCACTACCATGGTTTCACAGATGTCTCTGTGCTCCCCAGCAGAACGTGTTGCAAACCTGCCCTCAATGACCTTTCATAAGCAAGTGATTGGCATTTTTTCTTTCTTTGTCCCCCCTACACATCATGCTTTGCCAGTCAAAGCTTGAACGGAAAAGAACTCCCCATCACATTGACAGATTGTCACATTTTTTACTTGATTCTGCATGTTCACATAAAACTCATCTGCCTCTGCAAAAGGATTGGGACCATTGTTTTATAGACAAATGTGTCCAATTGATCAATAATACACTCTCATCAGGCCGTGGAAAGTATTTACTTGCTCTCAGTGAATGCCAAAATTCCCTGTCTAATTCAATATGCTAGCAAATGAGGACACATTAAATTGCTTTCCTGTATGTATATGTCTATTGACAAGAGATTTCACGCTAATCTCCTTTATACCACAGAACTATTTTAATGGTTGAATGCTTCAGCCTTTGTCTCCACTGGGTAGTAGAGGTAATCAGGCTTTCTCTTCCATAATTTCTCTTCCCTGCCTGCAGATGTATACAGAACATTTTCTCCATAAGCTTAATGGAAAAACTTTACATTTTGGAAGAAAATGTATGTACTAATAAAAAGCAGAAAGCTCTGCAGAGTTGATGCTCAGGCCTGGACTCCTTCATTTCCTCCAGCACCATCACATACTTTCTACAATGCCAATTTTAATACCTTGCCTGTTTGTCAGACCTAACGTAAAGTTTGTTTTCTTGGTTCAAGACCTTGTTAGAGATTCCATTAGTTTTATTTACACGATGCAGGGTTAGAGACATTATTCTGACAATCTAGGCCATTGTCAGCAGTTGTATGTATATCACATCAGGCATTGAGAACATCAGAGGAGCCTGAAGTTAAACTTTCTGCCATCCATCAGGGACTCACAGCAGGCAGGGTGAAGTTGAGTCCTGCCATAATTCACCACCACCCCAGCCCAAACAGAACCAAATTATCCAAGGCACACATGATTTCACTGGCACAGAAGAGAGTTCCAGTGTCTCCTCCACCATGCCAGTTCCAGGACAGCACCTTCATTACACATTTGGCCAAAATTTCACAAGGCTGATGTGTAAGTCAAATCAGACAGGACTATCTATGAAAGATATATCTATAATATTATCAATATGGTATATATGGCATAGATTTTAGAAGCATACCATATAATTTTGGGTTTTTTGGATTCAAAGATGCCTAAATACATTTTTTAAAAAGACACAAAAAAACTGTAACACATTCACACAAATAAAACAACACCAAAAAACTATTCATTTCAATTATCATTGAAATAGTCATAGGGCAGAGTCAATCATAGTTCCATGGTCATCAAAATACCACCCTGGCATCTAATTCATTATCTCATTCTACAGAAAATAGAACAATAATTCTTTACCACCCTCACACAATATTTGCTGCAGTATCTTACCAGGGTCAGATGAAATATTTTTGGTGCCTTTAACTGTTAGTTAAAATTTTGATTTATATTTGCTTTCTCACATAAAGAATAATAATGTGCCTTTATGATCAGAAGTATTAGAAATTTTATGTTAGCAGGTAGGTGGTAGTGGATATTCTTTTAAAAGGAAATAAAAAAGGTGATATCTTATGGTTTTTGAAAGACAGCCCTGCAAATTGTGAAGTAATGTAATTCAGGCAGTATCTCTTTGTGCTGCCATGACTCTGAACAGGTTCCTATCTGCATCATGTGTGCTGATAAGATAGTCAAATACCACAGGTCTGTGATTTGTAAACATTTGAATCAAGGGCACTGCTACATTCCCTGATCATTCATGCAGTCGAGTGCAGCAAAATGGAACAGAAAAGCTCTTTGGAGCTCTGACTGCAATGCCCAGAGTTCAATAAATTAGCTGAGTCTCACAGAAGGTTAAAAGAAACAAGCTGGTTTGATTCAAGTTATAATTATTTTTCTTGTATCATTTTTGGCATTCTCGAAGCTTGTTTATGCCCTAGAAAGGCATGTGCTTCTTCCAGATCCATGCAAATTATTACTCTATGCATGACCTTGTCAGGCAGCCACATTCAGCCTTTCATTGTCTATGGGAAAACTCTGCTTTAATTCAGCCACATAATTATCCCAAAAGTGATGCAGTGAAAAAATAAAATCGCTGGGTCTGATGCTGCAATACTCCAATTTTTTTAATGGTTTGCAAGGCATACAAAGTGGAAATAAGGTAGTCAAGTGAAAATAGTAGTAATTTCCATTCATGTTATTGATAAAACAAAAGCTTAAGGCAACAGGGTCCATGTACATTTTTATTTTAATCATGAGACTGCATACTGCATCTCAAAAGGGACATCTGAATTGACACTAAACATGCGGCTGCAGCTCTTACTACCACATTACGCCCACATGGAATTTGCCACTGTGTTCCCAGTTCTGAAAATTTGTCTGAAAAGAGCAGATCTGTGTGTCTCAGGAAGAGCTTTCTCTTCATTTGGCAATTGTCCCTCCCATTGTGATATGAAGTGATACCAGAGGATCCCCAGCTTCTCTCATGCTTTTGGCATAAGCATTGCAATGATGCCCTGTTTGGATTCATTACCCCCAAAGAAGTAAAATTGCTTCATATTCAGCCTCTTTTCCTGAGTTCATTTTAGAATACCAGGTCAAGTTTAAAGTCAAGAGAAGGGGTTTTTTCAACAAGTGGAAAAGCTCATCTCTTCATTATAAACTGACAATTTTAAAGGAAGCATTGGTGCCTGGGAAGTAATTCACTGCCTGAATATTGGTACCCGGTAATGAGGGCTTTGGCATGTGGTTATCTAGTTTTTTGGGGTGGTTTTTTTGTGTGTGTGGTTTTTTTTTCTTTTAATAAAAGGAGCCATAAATGATACATTGATCCAAGATATATGAGATGTGGATCAAATCTGCTCTTGTTTTGTACATATAACCACCCTTAACTTTGGGAATGTCTGTTTTGTGCTCCCCCAAGCCGTGTTTCATTTAGTGAGATTAGGTGAAAAATGTAGCTGTGGAATGGGACTCAGGGCTCTGCCAAGTGCTGTGCTTTGTGTCATTACTGACCCCCTCAGCTCTCTGTGCTCTGGAGCTGCACTGCCTTTGACAACAAAGCTGACAGGAGCTGGTCCTGGAGCTCTACAGGACCTGCTGTGGCACTTTGATCTGCAGAGTGAATGTGCTGCTACAACACGAAGCCCCCATCAGAAGGGGTTCCAGTGGGACCCAATGCATTGTGCCCCCCAACACCACAGTATCCAGAAATTTAAGGTGCAGAAAAAGGTCACTGAAGTCCCCTTTACCCTGCTTGAGTCTTAACCCTGAAAAGCCCCTACTTTGCCCTTCAGAACCATGGCTTTAATACAATTTAAAAGTAGCACAGAAGAAGCAACTTTTCCCCCTGAAATAAGAATCCTAAGGACCCCAGGTCTACCAGGATGAATTAAGTGGGGCAGAAAAAACACTGTAATCAATGTTCATTTTAGGCTCATTTAATTTTAATTTTTATTTCTGGGTTTCGAAATTGGATGAATAATCTTCTTTATGAACATTTATATTGCACTGTAAATTTGATGGCATATATCTTTGCAGAAGTGCTAAATGTTACAATATTTAATTTGATTCTGCTGGTTTAGGATAAAATTTATATTCATTACACACAGACTGTCTAGCTTAGTTTTTACATATATATTTTTTTCAGCCTGGCCCTAGGAAAAATAAAAAAGAATGTCATTTCAGATTTTCCTTAAATCATTAATTTAAAGAACAAAATTTTCTTTGGCAACAAACTTTAAAATTACATCTCTTGCTTTCAGGTTTTAAGACCTCATAAGAATGTAAGGATGAACCTGTTATTAAAATATTCCTTATGAAAAGTACTGTTTATATCTTTGAGGTCCTGGGACACTTATTGACTGAAAAGTCTTCCAAAGCCAGACATTTCAAGGAAGAAAAAACTCAGATGATATCGTTTAAGTCTTGCAGCCACGTATAACCAATGTTTTCATATGTTCAAATCTGTTTTTCATGTAAACCAGCAAGGTCGTCCTTTGTTTGGCTAAGTAAATATAAATAAAATTAACAATTGTATAATGCCTGCCTGTACTCACATGAGAGATTTTGTGGCTTTTGAAACCATAAAATTAACCCTCAAACAATGTTGTTACTGGCTAGAATTTCAAGTCAGAAGTTTTTTGCATTACCATGTGCCTGAGCTCTTTTTATCATGTAATACTCTCAGTTTAAATGAACCTCTTTCAAGGGCTGCATGCAGACATTGCTGGTGGCATCACATGGGAAACACCAGGAAGTATCATTGCCCTCAGCCATGGAGAAAACAAGCAAAATACAGCCTTTAATCACCTTCCCTCCCCTACAAAATAATACATATATTTACATATATATAAAGAGTAATCAAGTACCATTTTGGAGCAGAGAGCAGTAAGACTTGTGTACCATCTCACTGTCTACTAGGCAGCACAGAAATCCTCTAACACTGAAGCTCATTCCCAGGCTCAAAAGAAACCTCACATTTATTATTAGAGTCACAGAAGAAAATAATATGTGAAAAATAGGTGCTTGAAATGTTTGTGGAGAGAGAACCAAGAATTATGTTTGTGAGTATGATGCATTCTTATGAACTAAGTCACAGACAGAGTGAGATGAAAATGGCAGTGCACATCTCAGCAGTCCTGTGCTCTTTTACTTTTCCAGGAATGTCAGATTTAAACTTCTATTTATTTGAACAGAAAAATCTCTTTCAGAAGGCAGGTTTTTTTCCTCTCAGGCTTTCAATACAACTGTTTTCTAAGAAGCTCTCATCTGATTTTCGATCTGAATAATGCCACATTATTCATTAAATTGTAATATAATCATCTAATCAATTCAACAGCAGGGGAAAACGAGTTAGAAAAACCCACTCTGTGCAGGTTACCAGACTTAAAGGACTTATGTTTTTCCACTTGAATTTATGCCTTTGAGAACCTGGGTTAAAACTACTAAGTCATCCCTTGCCAGTGCAGATTGCACTTTTAAAGTAAAAATAAGCTGTAAAATTAATTTACTACAATTTACTACAATTGTTAGATCAGGTATTTAATTTTGAAAAAATACTTCTGCAAAGGAAAGATCAGAGTTTTTAAGCAGTAGGGAAATGCAGAAATCACAGAGAATTAGTAAAGTGTCCAGAAACGTGATGAAATCAGAGTAAAGAATGGAGGAGAAATGCTTCTTTCTGTAATTCATTTTCTTCAATATAGTTTTGATGGTGATCACCAGGGTAGGTGTGATACTGAGCTGTATGAGGTTGGATCATGCTCTCATTTCACTGTCTATTTGCTGATCTTCAGTGGATATTTCCTATACTTTCTGGTCTTCCTAGCTTCTTGATGCTGTGAAAACAGCAACATGTGCCACATTTTTCAGGACAAAGTCCTTGGTCATGTAAATGTGTCATGGATTTGAGGAAATGTTGGTCTGCACCAGGCTGTAGGGGTAATCCTAGGGCTGTTTCCTGTGGGTTGAATATTCTGCGTGACCTAGCATGGTCCTACACCTGCATGAAGACCTGAGGTCCACCACTGTGCATCCCACAGCCATGTGCTCCCATTCCAAGCCCTGCACACCCCAGCAAGGATCCCTGAGAGTGCAAGTATGCTCTGTGTGTGTTTTCTGCTCCAGCCTTCTCACATGACAAGATAATTGAGACCAAAGCACAGAGGAAGGGTGAAGGTATGAGTGAATCTTAGCAATCGCTACAAAACCAGAGAATTTAGCTTTCCCATTCACTAGTCTGCTCATCATGCAGCCTCACATAAAAGTGACAGGTAGAAAGAATCAATGACTAAGGAAGGACTACAGAGAGGTTCTTCCAAAGGCAGAGCCCACGTCTCCATCTCAGTTTTGAAGGCAGAGGTAGAGGTGGCCTGACACATGGCGGCCCCTCTGCATCCCTTGTCTCTTTCCAGCGGTGAGAGGGCACTCCCTGCCATTCCCACACAAGCAGAGCTGCCCAAGCTGTTTGGCACTGCTGACCAGCCAACACAGCTCTAGCAGACACCTGGCCAGTGAGTTTGGAAGTCCTCAATGATGCCAATGCATGCAGCATCAGAGGATCTCTGAGTGATCAGGGAGGCACTGGTTTTGGCTGGGATAGTTAATTTTCTTCATAGTGGCCTGCATGGGACTGTCATGAGAACAGTGTGGATAACACAGTAATTTTTGTGGAGCAGAGCTTACAGAGAGCCAAGGCCTTTTCAGCTGCTCACCCCACCCCACCAGTGAGGAGGCTGGGAGAGCACAAGGAGTTAGGAGGGGACAGAGCCAGGACAGCTGACCCCAGCTGGCCAAGGGGTATTCCACACCCTACAAGGTTGTGCTCAGCAATAAAAGCTGTGGAAAGAAGGACAAAGCAGGGGGTATTCAAAATTACAGTGTTTGTGTTCCCAACTCACCATCAAGAAAGATGGAGCCCTGTTTTCCTGGAATGGCTGAACACCTGCCTGTCCTTGAGAAGTTGTGAATTAAGTCCTTATTGTACCTTGCTTCCACACACTGCTTTTCCTTTATTTATCAGACCCATAAGTTTTTTAACTTTTGCCCTTTGATTCTCTCCATCATCATACTGTGGAAGACATGACCAAGTGACTATGAGCTGCCTGTTTGGCTTAAACCACAACAAGGGATTAATCATGTAATAATCCTGTATTTGATCCCATTGCTTAGCCTGAATGTATAAAGTAATGTCACACTGAAAGGGAACACAATGGTTTTATGGGTCACATCCTTTAACACTGGATTTCAGGACACATTTTCACCTCCCAGCTTACTAAGAGCTTTTGAAGGATTCAAAGGTCAGAAACCTTAGAATTTCACGGTATTTGTGCAGCTGTCCAGATCAAGAGGATATCAATCAGATTTCAGTCAAATTTTATTCTTCATTTTATATGGATGAGATGACGCACAGCTTTACTTAGTGGATGTTAGAATGTAACTCAGAACATTTGGTTATTCTGCTTCTGCCTAGGCGTGTTTCATCACAGCCCAACCATTTCTGAAACTCCACAGGGATTATAGAATATAAGAGATAAAGGGCCCATTAAAACACCACAGTCCTTATAAATTCTTATCGTGTCAATTTTTCAGCTGGAAAGGATGACAGAAGCATGAAAAAGCATCCTAACAGAGTACAGAGTCCATCAGTGCCCTTAAAAGAGACATGAGCCTAGCAGTCTTCCAGTATTGTTGTCTTTGAAAGGTGGATAAGAAAGAGCTAGAGGTTGCAATGTGCAATGAAGATTAAAAGCACTTTTCCTGTAGAGAGGAGCTCATCTGACATCCATTTAAAGATAATGATTGCAGTCTATTAAAGGCAAGACAAACAAAGGGACAAAAGAAAATGTGTCTAAATAAAAAATAATGGTCATAGAGCTTAAAAGACTCAAAAATAAACACATATCAGGTCACTAACCTGTAAACAGTAGAATCTTAAGGGCCATTTATCACAGAACTGAACAGATATACATAAAAAGAACAATGTTTTTCACCTCAATTGGTAAATCAAAAGCATTCTTTTAATCAGCAACTTTTGATTCACTCATGACATTGCAGACACAATGGCATCACCTCTCAAGACAGTGAAAAATAAACATGAAGTTCCTTCTTAGTGTTTTTTTCAATTTATTTAAAACCAAAATTAATTGAAGGAAGATAGGCTGTTCAGAACTTACCTGTGCATTGTACGCTGGGGGGTGAATGACAGCTCCATGCAGCTGAATTGATATGTCTTAAATTGTCTACAAAAACCCATAAAACTCAACAGCATTTCCAACCAATCTGGTCACCACGAAGTATAAGACTCGTTTCACAAGTTTTTAATTTTCCTCATTCAGGCTGAGCTAAGAAGATATGAAGACACAAATACAGATTTCTGCCAGACTGCAGTTCACAGAACAGATTTGCAGATTTTATACATGGTTGCATCTTGTTAAACTCCACAGAGACATGCAGATTCAGAGATGAGTATCTTGTCCATCAAGCAAGTAATGCTGTTGTATGTGTGGAAAGGAACAGTTTATTTTAGGACTAGAAAAGGAAACTATTTTATGCAAGACTGCACTAGCCTTGCAGAGTCAGGTTTGCAACAAAATTTGTACAGAGAAACTGGATTGAGTTCACTTACTTGGAACTTGTAAATAAGGCATTGCTTCATAGATGTGACCAAATTTTCTCAACACCACCTCAACAACTCAGAGTAGAACTTTTCTGTCTCAAATATCTTCTAGAGCCTTTAAACCTGCTGGCACAGATGCCACTTTTATGTATGTTAGATAGATGCTTCATAACAGGAGAATTTAGAATGCCAACCTTTTTCTCTTTATGCCAGACAAAAATGATTCGATCATTTATACAAATGAGTTTTGATGCCATCCAGCCACACTTGCAATCATGTGTGTGCCCACATGCCACCAATCCATTACAGTGCTTTGGAATAATGTATTGCATATGAACTTTCTAAAATTCCACATCCTACTTTAGATGTAGCCCACTTGGAAAATTCAAATGCAAAGCAGAAAAATGAATATTTGACTTGCTATTCTAACAGACTCGGATGACTGAAACACCCACTGCCAGTAAAACTGCTCAAGATCTCTCATGAGATCTTAATATACAATTTCAGTAAGTTTATTTTTCTGGTAATGCCTCTGGAAAGCTGGTCATAATCATCATCTTAATTAAAAGATGTCCAAAATTAAACTGACAAGAACCATCAGCCTGTCTTCTGTCAGATTGCTGTAATATCTTCTGAAGATATCCTATATCCCACATACTGTCTTGCTGGTGATTATGTGGCTGTTAAGAGAAAAAAAACCTTTTTTTTCATTAGGAAGCATCAGAGAAGAATTTTCCTACACAGTGAATGCTGCTTACAGATAGATACTTTTCATTCCTCAGTATTTAAAAAATCCCCAACCAATTTCTACACAGGTGACATGTGAAAACCAGTTGATGGAACAAGTCACAGTAATGCTTGCTTTGATGCCAATTCAATTACTTCGAACAGTGCTATTCCAAGGTGGAAAATAGCTTGGGGAGAACCGTTTAAAATCTTTTCTACAAACAGTAACTTGGAGAATTTGTGACTTTTGCTGCACAAACATCACAGATGTGTTTGATTGAATTTCTGAAACCAATTCACAATTATGAATGCATTAGAAATGGCCAATGAGCCCTTTTTAAAATTTTCATTCTTTAAAATCAGAACAAAAATCCACTGAAGCCGAAAATAACTCACTACTAAAAAAAAAAGACACCAAAAAGATTCAGTTCAGGGCTCCCTGGGTGTTACCTCTTTGTCTGACTTCAGATTGTGATGATTTAATGTTGTTCCTATCTCCACTGAATTCACATTAAAGAGGACATAGGACAAATCATTATGGCTGTATTTAGATAATTATTATAACTATTGCTTCATTCTCCTTGTGCCCAGGACAGCCCAGAGGAATTCTAGGCAAAGTTACTGTTATGAGCATCTTCTGAGGAAGAAAAAAAATAAAAAAATAAAAAAAAAATTACTGACAGCTTTCACATTTGTTTAGAGCACATAACAATATCTAGAAATTCATTGCACAGGTGATCCTGAGCAGAAAATATTCTCTTTCCCATGTCAGTCTAGATATACCTAAGTGGAATGCACACTGCTTGGTGACTCAAGGATATGTTCTCTGAGACAACATCTTCAGTTCAGCAGGTTCTTAAA
Organism: Rhabdornis inornatus; assembly: GCA_013397075.1. NCBI lineage: Eukaryota > Metazoa > Chordata > Aves > Passeriformes > Rhabdornithidae > Rhabdornis > Rhabdornis inornatus. The sequence goes on along the minus strand of VWZS01001016.1, from coordinate 1,295,460 downwards.
GTGCAGGGGAAAGGTTTGTCTGGGAAGAAAGCAGAGGATTTGGCAAAAGGAACAAGGTTTTTTTGCATGGTCCCAGCAATCTGCCACCACTATCTCTCCTTCTTTTCTCCTTCCCTCACTGAATGAGTGCAGACTCCTACATGGGAAAGCATAGGAGGAGAAAAGGCTCCACAGAAAAATGCTTTGAAAATCAGTGTATCTTGTGTCATGCTGTTCAGGAACTAGGCCTGGCACCCTAAACCTCCTGTACTATAAGTCCAATGTTTTTCCTACTTCATTTTCCTACTTGCAGACCAATTGTGCCACAGCGACTTTTTTGTTGAGGATTCCATGGTATTCCTTGCAAGAATAAATTACAAACACCAATCACTTCTGTGACTGTCTAAAATATTGTTCACAGAAGCAGATGAATGGTGGAACAAATATTAATACTCTGTAAAATAGTAATAAATATTTATTCCCGAGTTCCTAATGTACTCATCCACACTCTATAAGGAGGATTTTGCATCCTTTCAGTCAGTTCTCCTTCTAGCTATAAAGGGGACTCAGGTTCCATAAAGGCTGTGGTACTTTTGAAAAGGTTTCCCATTATGAACTGGATCAGACTTTTTCCTGAACTTTATGAGGTCCTCTGAAATGGCAGAATATTGAAATGCCTTTGATATGATCATTTTCTCTCTGAGTAATAATTATAATTAGCTCTTTTCTAATATCCTCTTTTGGCTTTAGTACAGCTAGGGCTATAAAACAGACCTGAAACTTTTCCCAGGCACTGTTGGGAACTCTTTTGTATTTTAAGTCAATACCTAAATATAATAAGTTTTCTTAATGTGAATGAAAATTCTGTATGAAGTCAAAGGACTTTTATGATGTTCTACAAAGATATTAGACCCCTCTTCCCTTGAAGTAACCTTGACTACATGGCTAGAAACTCATGAGTGGTATTCTAGAATGTGTCCTAATTTTCTTCCTGCCTCCCCCATTTCATCATTCTGTCCCTCTCTTACTCGTTTCCTTCTACACAGAATCTTCCTTTCCAAGTGACCTGAGCCTCTTAAACATTCTTGCCTCTCTAAAAACTTACTCCCCTTACTTCCTTTTCATTTCCAAATACTTCATACACATCATTTACAGCTATGGTGTTTCTTTCTGCAGCAAGGTATCATCTTCAAAGACATCTGCCCATAGATCTCCAATAGACAAACTCATGTCAAATTGTTTCATAACAGCTTTCTTAAAAGCAAGTATTCAATCTCAGCCACTCCTTGTCCTCCCTGAGGTCCTCCTTGAGGACTGTCTTATCTACTCATATTTTTGAACTGTTTCTTGTTATCAACTTTCAGAATATAGGCTTGTGTGTATATGTGTCCCAGAGGGCTCAGTCACCATCTGCTGCTCTTTCCCTGCCACATACTGTCACTGAGCAGCAGCGTTCAAAGCAGCTTTATTCTGAGGAATCCCCATTCTACTTCTGTGGGCAGCTTTCACCTCTGCTAGAGATGTACACCTCCTCTTGTGTTTCTGTCATATTCTTATCAAAGGATCATATGAAATTTCGGATGGGAGGACAACAGGCATCATCCTCTAGTCCAATCTGCTGCTCAAATCAGGGTCAGCTCTGAAGTCAGATCAGGCTGCTCAGGGCTTCATGCAGCTGCATCTTAAAAACCTTCACAGAAGGAAAATGTGCAACCTCTCTGAAAGCATCATCTTGTGCTGAGCTGTTTTTGTGAATCTCAGCCTCAACATCCTCAAGAGTGCTCTAATGGAGTAGCTTTTCTCTAACACTCACCTACTATGGAAAATCCACATACTTTATTGTCTTCAGGTTACATCATCCGGCAGCTGGTGTTGCACAGACTCTCAGAGACAGAAGTCTTTGTGCTGAAATTAATTATTTGAATTGTGGCATAGGATCAGGGCACAATTGGACTGTCTCATGGACCCACCCAGGAGTCCCAGTTCCAAGGGTTCTCACAGCAGCATCTTCAGCTGGATTGAGTGAGACTCCCTGAGATGCTCTTCTGCTCATTTCAAACAATCTGCCTGCCTGTGGGTGTACGTGACCACTTCAGTTTGTGTGTGATAAAATGTTATTGACTGTCCCCACTATATCCAAACCAGCTTTGAAATACCTAACCAAAGAGCTGTCCTACATGCCCATTTCCTCATCTGGAGGAATATATTCTATTGGCTATTTACACCTTTTGCCCACGTATGATTTGACTGATCCTGCAGCAAGAATCTCTGTGACACCCCACCCACAACATTAATCAATAGGTGTAAGCAAATAAATTGGACTTGACACAGCAGGAGCAGCCCAGTGGAATCTTTAGGGCTGTCTAAAATTCTCCTCTGGAGAGCTCTTGCAACAATCAATAAAATATTTAATTTTCAAGGTGGCTGGTGTTTCAGACAATCACCTAGTTTTTTACTTCTCTGTTGGAAAGTGATAATGACAGCAAGCTCCACTCCTAACTTTCATGAGATGGAGGACTAATAAAGTCCTGGGAGTCTTTTGCTGTCACTGGTATGTATCTCAGTAATTTCAAAAACTCATGTACTCCTCCAGGCACTAAGTGGGAGTCTCCAGCTGGGATTGAAATTAGCAAATTAGTTTACTGTAGCAACAGCAAATTGACACAAGCATAGAAATGCATTTTTGTTTCGTATTTTTGGTTTCTGCTTTTAACTACGTATAAAGAAGAAGAACATTGTATTCATTAATATAGTATGGACAGGTCTGTTTTTTTCTCAGCTTGTACATACTTGGTATAAATGTATTTATGTTTCTTGTTCCTGATGTATTTCTTCTATGTTATTCAACTCCGCCAAGGGTTGGTGTCTGGTATTCTTGTAATTTGGAAAAAAAATCCACAGACAAACAAAACCATACACAATACAAAACCTTCTACTTTTGTTGCTTCCTTTAGATCAATACCTTATTCTTGGAATGAAAGACTGAATTAAAATATTCTGATGTCACCTCATTAATGAGAAGTCAGGGCTGACACTTGCTTGTCTAAGTCCTTCAGTACCTGTATGACACATCAAAGCTATTCATTTGATCAGAATATACTTTAGCCCCAGAATTTATGCATTTAAGATTGTGAAGAGAGGGGGGTATATGGCCCAAAGAATTCATTAGAAAGTTTTACACAAAACAAAACTTTAAATCCTTTTGAATCTGGATAGCTGAGATGAAGTGACAAGGAGTAAAAGAAATGACAATGAACATACTTTTCTTTTGTGTTACTCTAATGTTTTCTGTGAAAACCACTTAAAAGTCTTGATCATGGGACTTGTATGAAAACCACAGAGGAAGACGTTCATAAAATTAAGTTTCTAAGTCATTCAATAGCTATTTAATCAAACTGTTCAGAAAAACTCTCCATAATTCAATAAATCATACCTTTTCTATTGTGTATGTGTGCATGATTTTAATGAAGACAGCCCTTAAACATTGGAAAACTGAAATATTCATAAATACATTTGACCTTACTGGAAGCTTTACTTTTTCTTCATTCTGAAGATCACAGTCAAGTCTGAGAGTGAATTACAAACGTACACAGATGCTGCAACCCGTGAAATGTTTGGATTAATCGTATTTTTGCAACACAAAGCAACTTCAAAAAGCCTGTTGTTAGCTTCCTTCAACAGAGGTGTTACCAAACCACCTTGGTAAAAACATTATTGCTAGTGGATATGTCCTAAACAAGGGCATTTGTGGTTTAAGATAAGAACAGAAATCCACCCAGCCTGGCATTCTGTGACTGACAGCAGCCAAACCAAATATACTGGGCATATGGGAGAGGAGCAAGCACATAATGATTTTTCCAGAATATTTTCCCACCTTTCTGTTATTTGAACTTCAGAGGTATCCTGGAAGAAATGTGATACTTTTATATTTAAGATAATGAAGGAGATAAATCAGCACCTGTGCCAGCCTTCCACCACCTCCATGCCCTACTTAAAAAAAACTAAACAAAACAAAAAGAAATTAAGAAAAAATTTAAAAAAGAAAAGAAAATAAGAAAAATAATCAACAGATGAGCATATTGTGGGTGCAAAATATTATTTTGTATTTTTTCCTCCTGGTAATTGATGTGATATTACCAGCAAAAAACACACCTACATGGCCCTGTTGATTTTAGCAAAAGATAGGGAAAAGAACAAATTTGGAGTTTGGGGATTAACATCTTTGTGCTTGGCAGTACAGCATTTGGATGTGTTTCATGCTTCTGTGTCAACATTCACATGAATTTGGCAGGGGATGTGTGAAGATGTTCAGGGCACCAAAGGTTCACAGCCCTTTCCCAACAGAACACAGCCTGCCAGCTGCAAAGTTACTCTGGTTCAAAAACCTGACTTGGCCTAGAAGGGGCATGCATATGAGTTTTAAAATATCTTTAAATCTCCTGGAATGCAATAAATATCATCAATCATTTCAAGATTTCCTGAGGCAGAGACAGTGCTGATACCCCTTGGGGTCTGATCCCAAACTGCCTTGCATCCATAACAGTGTTTCCATTGCCCACGGGTCTTAAGGAAATTTTCATCCTCCTTATTATTATTTTGGTTAACTAATATAGTTAAGAAAATCTGTTCTGTTCAATCAGTTTAATTAAATAAATGTGAGCTCTTTGTGTGTACATTATTGTTTTGGATTAAATGAATGCAGTTAAAATATTCTGAATCGATGTATACAAAAAAAAAAATAAACACATTATTGGACTGAAATAGCTGCTCAAATACAGTTTTCCATGTTCCACATTTTAACTCAACAGCTTAAGTTAAGATTGTGTCATTTTAAACTTTGGGCTGTGTATGATGCCATTCCACAGTAATTCAGATATTTGAGACAAGGTTTTCTGGGGTTGCATTTAATTCCTCATCTATTTTTCCTTTAAAAATTCAGCACTGAGCAGAAGCATTTGCTAAAATAAAAGAGCCAGAAAACAATTTTCACGCCTATCAACAGCAGATAGACACTTAGAGTGTACAAGTGTCAAGATGCAGAAGCTGTTGAAATCAGTTGGAAAATGCTTATCAACATTACAATTTTGTATCCTGCCCAGCAGACCAAATATTTACAATTGATAGCAAATTTTGTGGCAGCTAATGATTTCCAACCAAAAGTTTTTCTCTTATTTAAAATAGCAAAAATAGCAGTTTCTTTAGGCTATTTTACAAAGCTAAGCATTAAAAGAATCGGTTAGAGCCAGATTAAAGCTGTTAAAAGGGAAAATTTTAAAAGCAATTAAGAGGGTTTTCTGCAAGCCACTGTCTTGTAATCTATTTGAGACAGTAAAGAAACTTTTTTGCATTCAGACTGCCAAACGAAGCTTTTTTCCTCACAAACGTTGTGTGTTTAAGCTCAGTGAAATTCTTGTTAGATGAAGTTATTGGCACAGTATTTTTTTTTCACCCATGGGAATTTACTTATCTTTAATTAAGATATGTGTCAAAATATTATCCATCCACGCACTGCTTTATGAGGGAATTTTAGAAATTTTATTGAGATATAAGCACAGAGCTGGTGACTGCAGAGGATATTTGTACACATATGTTAGGGGCATCCAGGTCCTCCAAATGTAAAAGTTATGTCTGAAACCTTTGAGGGGAATTGAGATGAGCACTTTTGTCATTGGTTTAAAAGGAACAGGGCTGAGTCCTGATGAAGCAAGAGCAGGATGGCAGCAGACTGCTTTTCCTAATGCATTCACAGTGATGGGAACAGAGCAATGAGCTGCTTGGGCAGCCTGGTCCGCACCAGGAGGGCCAGTGCCAGGGAAACAAGGCACATCCTTGCTCCCTACAGCTTCCCGAGAGGCGGAGAGGGAGGTGCTGAGCTCTTCTTCCCGGTATTCAGTGAAAGGACTCGTGGGAGTGGTTCCAGGCTGCCCCAGGGAAGGGTCAGACTGGACATTAGGAAGCATTTTTTTGCAGAGGGTGGTCAATAATTGGATCAGGCTTCCCAGAGAGATGGTCAATGCCCCAGGCCTGTCAGTGTTTAAGAGGCATTTGGACAATGCCCTTAATATTATGCTTTAACTTTTGGTCGTCCCTGAAGTGGCTGGGCAGTTGGACTAGATGGTCATTGTAGGTCCTTTACATCTGAAATATTCTATTCTATTCTATTCTATTCTATTCTATTCTATTCTATTCTATTCTACTCTATTCTATTCTACTCCATTCTATTCTGTTCTCACAAACTTCAGTTTTAAACATCTTTTTCCTTCCTTACAATCACAGGATGCTGAATGATCCAGAAGATACTAGGGAGAAAGAAAGGAAGGACATTCTTCTTTACCAAGTTGTTTGCTTCTCACCAAAATATCAAGTTCCATCTATTTCTCTGTGTGTAATGCATTCCTGTTTATACTGTGATTCCCTAGAATTTGTGAATGAGATGAAGTTGTTGCAAATGTACTTCTTAAAATTTAAAAAAGAGCTTGTTAACCAAAGCCTGGTTCTTGGCTTGGTCTGTCAGCTTGATGCCACTGAACCCATGGAGTTACTCCAGAGCAAGACTGATGTAACAAAGGGAAGAGAAAATCCCCTTGCATCATCCACATCTTGACACTTTTTCTAAAACGTACACATTTCTTCTATCTTCCTGTGAGAAATTTGTATTTGTTGAGAATGAGAATTGGGGTTTATAAAATGACTGCAATATTATTCTTTCCTCTTTTTGTTTTTTCCCTAACCAAAGTGAAGCTGAAATTGAATATTGAACAGTTATGTTTCAACTGTAGAAGTCACCTTTACTTCTCATCTTTTATGCTTAGCTGGGAAGTGGTGCCAGAATCGCGACTGTCGCCCAACATTAGTAGAGACAATCCAAAGCCATCTTTGCAAACTGTGGCTGTGTTATCTTTTTTTGGCCATTCAGCCCGCTTTATGTCAGCCTCTGTATCATTCTGCTCCCACTAAGCTGTGGTCAAATCATGTAAAATGAGTTTATGCAGAATCCAGTTTTGCTCCTGGCACAGACAAATTCTGGAAACAGGATGCATTTCTTCTCAAGGGGATCTGAGAAGTCTTCCTCTCATTTCCCACTACAGTCAGCTTAGTTGTATTTATGTGAAGATGCCAAAGCCATCTCAGAAAAAAAAGGTAGGCTATGCCTTTTCTTAGCTATATGGAGTATCTCCTGCAAGAAATTGTAAAACATGAAGATCCCTTGGTTTTGTTTACTGTCAATGTTTATGTTATCTCAATTGTTGTAAGTTTGCAACAGCTGTGAAACCCCAACAGAGATATTCCTGGAATAATTATCTCCTGCTGCAGTCCAATCAGAATAGAGAGTGTGACTGGGTCAAGGCTCTGGAGTTTTTTAAGATGAGATGCATGTGATGATAAATAATGTATGTGTCTAATGTGCTGCAACAAGATGTAAAAGAAAATTAATTCCAGAGGCAGTTTTTATTATTCTTGAGTCTGTAACCTGTCATCTTCACTGAGAGTCAAATGCCAAATTACAGCTAAAATCCTGTTCTGCAAATGAAATCCTTTAGTCATGCTAATTTTAATTTTAAATTTGGTTGTTTGCATTTTACAACTCTTACTATTAGCCTGCAAGCCAGTTATACCTCCTAAATTTTAAGATGCACAAAAAGCTCTTTTCCTATTCTCGCACTGCAGATGTAAATCATGATGCCACAGTCTTTCCTCAAGTGCTTTTCAGGAAGCCTGTGGGTAATGAACTGAGGAGGACTCTGGGTCTATTGAGAAGGCCTAGAGGAAGCAGAAGAATTAGGCCAGGAAGGATCTAGAGAACTTTAGAAGATATAAAATCTAGGCTACAAAGCCATAGAAAACTGAGTTTCATCAGTTTTACTAGAACAGTTTGTTTCTATAGGAAGATATACTCTTGTAAGCAATAAATGTGTTTATTTGTTATTTGTTTATAGTTACTCGGGTTCAGCAAGCCATCAGTAGGGTCTGGTACTCCTTTGCACTGGGAGCTGTGTCTCAGACCTGGGCACAGCAACTTCCTGCCACCTTTAACACTGTCTAGATCAAATGCTCCTCTTACACCTCAAGATTTGGATCTGGTCCTGAGCTCCTAATGTTAAAGCTTCAAAATTACTTCAAGGTACCACCAGGCAAAAACACTAAAATGTTTACTTTCCCTTTTAAGAAGCTGATCTGGAATGAAATACAACTTTTATCTTTTCACAGCATGAATCAATTTTAAATAGTATTTTATCACAGGAAATGAAACATACCAGGTGGAGCTGAGACATGCTTTTTAAATTGGCAAAATTAATCAAACTCCAAATTTGATAGGTCAGTAGAGTTAATATAAGTAGAGTTTCAGAAAGTGCCCACTAGTGAATACTGTTCAAGACTTACTTTCCAAATGGGAGAGAGAACTTAAGCCATTTAGATATCTTTTGCTGGATGCTGCATCCCCTTGCTTCCAGAGAGGTTACAGTAATGCATTCCATAACAAGTGACTGGCCATGTACAAACACCATAGGTTAATCTTTTGCTCTAAAAATTCACTAGCTCCAGGCAGACCCCTGTCTGGAGCAACTGGGAAAGTGGGTTTAGATGACCTTGGTGTGTATAACACCAGGCACAGAGCTAATCATCTGGGAATATATATCCAAATCTAAATCTAAATCACAGCTAAATGCTGCAGCTCTATGTTCAGCTGAAATTTGTTGAACATATTTGCACACCAGCTTGGCTAATATCTAATTTTAACAGCAGAAGTTCTGCTAATTAGATCACTATTCAGCAGCTCAGGCTTCGAAACCCTTTTCCCGCTGAATTAGCCATGAGATGCATATCTTATGAGAGGGAAGTTATCTGGAGAGGGAAAAATGACTGGTATCACAGCACACAGCTCAACTATTGATCTGGCAGCTGATAGTTCTAAATCTCTAACAGGACATTTCTAATAGCCTAAATAAGCAACAGCTGAAAATACTTCTAAGAGAAAGGAAAATGGAGGAAGAAAAGACAAGGTCAATATTCACTGTGTCATTCAGAACATGAAATAAATGAAAAGTTAAGAGTGCACATAAAGTTAAATAAGAGAGTTGACAGGATGATTTGAGGTGAATGTAAGATTTTTTTTTGGTATTGTATTTTTTGAGATAATCCTCTACTGTTTCACTGACATTAGGTTGTCCTGGGATTCAGTTCCTAAACTATAATATGAGCAGAAAATTATTTCTTTAAAACATCACTCCCTCAGTGAGGCACATTCCTATCACAGAACCACCAAAGATGATTGAACCATTTGCTCATGCAGGCCAGTCTGAAAGCATATACGCATTTTGACACTGTGTACATAAGAGACCATGCAAAATCTTGAGTGCCTCAATGAGACAAATTACTGGAAGCTGGGCAGGATGCAAATTAATAAATCAAACGTTGTGATTGAAGGAAATCATGAGTATTGACCACCCATTATAGGAGTGCTAAAGTCAACATGTACATGGATATCTTACTCCAAAGATTCCCAGACACCTGAATTTCTGCTTTTATGCATACCCAGGGTCACATCAGTGCCAAAACCTGTGCACCAACCTTCCACTCAGCTGGGAGCAGGACTGGAAGCCCAAGGGACTCCACAAAGATTTTATTTCTCTAAAATTGTAACTCCAGCTGCATCTCTTCAAAATAGATCTGCAGGAGGCATTTGTCTCTAGTCCGCTGTTTTGAAAGTGGGGTACCAGGGTCTGCAGTAAGGGGGTGGGAGTATTCCCTGCTCTTTCTGCTGATGCTGTTCAACAAATAATTTGGCTATAGTGAGGGCAAGGGAATATAACTCAGTACCACAGCAGTTACTACGATCCCATAGGATGAAAGGAATTACAGAGTTACCTAGTTACTAAGCAGAGTTTTCCTAGTTCCAAGTGGATTTAGAGGCTCCAGCCACAGGCCTTCCTTATTCTTGGTAAATGTTAGGACATTTCTGAATAAATATCACTGGGGACTGAGGTGCTCAGGGGTCAGATATTTCATCGAGGATGACCATGTGTCTGGAAATCCACACATGTCCAGGGCTCATGTGTAGTGTTACTAACAAAAAGTGATTTTTGGAAAACATTTAGCTCACTAATCCTCTGCTACAAGTCACAATGTGCAAGGGGCCACGTGCAGTGTGCAGTGACTGCCTGGTGGCCTCAAGGGCTCACTACTAAAAGGTTTGTGTATGTGTTTAGGTGAGCGACTTATTTTCAAATGTGAATACTCCTCTGTGCCTCCAACTTTGCACGCAGAAAAGCTTCATAAAGCTACAGCTATTTTTGAGGTTTTGGGTAAAATAATAAGGGGGATTGAGATGTTAGTTGCTGTAATCACAAAATAATAATAAATTATTATAGCCTAAGTATCAAAACTTACATGAGGGTGATATGCAGGCATACATTTCTCTTACAGATTGGAATTACCTGTATTTGTACTGCAGGAATTTCCAGAATTGAACCTAAGATATTAAAAAAAACAATATAGATGACAGTCAGAAGGAAAAACAAACAGACAAACAAACCCCTGAAAACCAGTCTTTCTGCTCTCCATACAATGTAATTCCACATAAATTAATACTTTAAAAATTAAATTGCAACAAACCTCCCGCAATCTTCATTGCAGCTTGCATATCCAGTAAACTGCAAAATACAAACCATAAAAAATACAAACCATAAAGCAGTTCTTGATTCAATGGTCTAATGTTTTGGAATTTAGAAGGAGACATTTTCTGTGAGTGATGTTGCAGTACATTGCTACACTAAAATATGAACCACTTTTATGAGGCAACACTACATATCATTTTGATCTTTTTGTAAAACCTCTCCTGGCAAATGCTTCCTATCATATTGATTTTTGAAGAATACTTCATATTTTCATGCTTTCATGACGGTTTATTAGCATACAGTAATTAAAAAAAAAAATCTATTTTTGGACTTCTTTTCCTATCAATATTAATTAACTCTTGACTATGCTAGAATGATTGAGACAGATGACAGTTTTATTTTTTATTTTGCCTTTTGCTGGATATCTTGCTCACAAATTTTGAACTATATATGTGTATTTTCATGAAGAGAAAAAAAAAATCTAATATTTAAATTCTCCTGAGTTTTTAGTCTCAGAACATCAGAAGAAAAATGAAGTTGTGTAACTCATATGTTTAAAAGCAGAGGTGGGAGAGAAAGGATGGTAGAAAAAATAGTTTCTGTATGTAAATATTGTCATTCTATGGTATGTAGAATGTACAATACAAATAAGTACAAATAAGCAAGCTGAAAGGAAGATTGTGAAAAAGCAGATTTTACTGATGGCTTGTGAACAGGGAGCTATGTGCCCTAAATAGTGTTCTCCACAATACTATGTAGTACTCACTTCTCATTAAAAATCTGCTGTCAGCAGCAGCCTGAAGGCTTTTGGCCTTCAAGTTGTTGAAATAGAAAGTAAAACAGAAATAATACAACCAGTTCCCTCATATTTGACAGCTGGGAGCATACTGGGCATATACAAATTTTAATAGCTGACAGAAAAAAGGAAATTTCTTGAACAATTCACTTGTGTACAGTGTGGTCACCAATCACAACTGTTACACTCAAGATGAAGAAAATCATCTTCCAAGGAATAATCTTGAAGGTTTAGACTGAAAATATAAAAGGAGCCACTTGAGATTATCTCATCCAGTACCTTGTGGTACTCACGAATGAGTCCTTGTTTGATATGTTCATAAGAGCCTGTAAAGAGATTTTGAGCTTTCTTCTCTTAAATAGACCTTATCTACCTTAATTAGATAATTTTCACAGTGATTAGAAAGTGTTTCCTAATATTGCATTTAAATTATCCAATGCCAAAAGTTAATTCACTTTCCTATTTACTTTAGCCATGTAAAAAAATAGCTTATTCTCTTTTAGTATAACCTTTGACAAGTCACAATACCATTACTATGATTTTCCCTTTGTATCTTTCTTTGCATTTGCATTATTAGACTGAATTAGTTATCTCCAGAATAAGTTCCTGTGAGCTTCCCCTTACTTTCCAACAGGGAGGCCAATGGAGAGATGATGTATAATAATTTACTGTTAATACACACAGGATTCTCAGTTTCTTAAAAAAATATGATAGATTCAAGTTAAGAGTAGAGCAGAAACATTGTTCTGTCACCAGTGCATTAAAATATTATAGTCAATTCAGTATTAAAGACCTTCTGAGGTGAACATAAACTGAATGTAAAGCGCTTTCTGGTCAGAGACATTTTCTTCCACAAAAGCAACATTTAAAAGGCAGCCAGAGTCTGGGGAAGAAAAAAGATACTGCAGCAAGTATATTAATCAGTGTGGGGGCTTGGACTTGTGCTCAAGCGTGCAACTGGAGAAACCTACCATTCACCCAGCCAAAGAAAGCCAGTTCTACTGCCCAGAGAGAAGTCAGTTTATCCTGCCAGTACAGGACATTATTCTATTTAATAACCTTAGGTGGGTTTTCTATAGTATTCTAAATTTAAAACAGGAGGAAAAAAATTAAATTAGATGTATATCTTTAATAAGATTTGTGAATATCTTCTGGATTTTTGTATTTAATAAATATCACAGAAGTGAAATCCATTAGATTCTAAAGAAAGACAGATATTCCTTCAGGGTTTATACCACCATTTGCTGCATATTGACTATTTTGGTCTGGCACCATCTATCACTTTAATCAGGCAATGTAATTCACTCTTTTCATTCTATTCAATGGCATTCAAAATCCCAATAAACTTTAAGGACAGAACAATATACAGCCTCCAGGGAAAACTTTGTATGCCTTTAATATATGCTTTTATATGCCAGCATCTTCACTGTGACTTAGCCTGAAGAAATGTTACCTGTCATCTCATATGTTGGGAGGGTAGAAGGATGATCTTTTCAAAGGCTGAGATGTGTATTGGGGTCAAATTGCCTTTAAACACTTTATCCCCTGAAGAAAATCTATTGTACTGATCAAACCAATTGTTTGACAGATGGATGAATAGTGCCTTTCAAGCACAAGCTGCTGGGCCTCTGGTAAGAATTCCTACAAGGAATTTCATGCCTCATGTGTTATGGCAGAAATCAGGCTACATGGTCATTATAGTGTAATCTGTATGTAAAATTTATGTATCTGTGAGTGTAGCCTGAAAACATGCTAAGAGAAATTAAAATAAACATGTGGACTAAAGAAATACAAAAATTCATAAAGTGACTATCTTTTAGGTTTGGGGGGTATTTTTCTGGCAAACATTACTTCCTTCTTTCTCCGGAAACAATTTGTGGTTGGCTTAAAATAAATAACCCTCCCAACTTCCACTGGTTAAACACCAGGATTTTCAGCATTTGCTGAAAAAAACTGAAAAATTTGAAAATATATGACAGAGGTAGAGTCAAAATGACCCTTGAAATGAAATCGCAGTGTGATTACTGACAAAAATAATTATTATAAAAATGACAATATCATAAAAGATAAATGGACCAAGAAGCACTGATGTATGCTTTCACTTCAGCTTGAAAAATAGCAACAAAATTATTCAAAAACTGAGAAAAATTTAAATAAAATATTCTGGAGATGTATTAATGGTAGAATTCATTAGACAAATCCGGTAAGTTTGAAATCATGAAGTGTTTAACTACCAGCTTGTGAATACATCTGATTTGGAAAAGACAGAATGACAGACGAGAGAAGAATCAATAAACCTTAAGATCAAGAATTTTTGTGTCATAAGGGAAGAGCAGTAGAATCCATTCTAAATATGCATGCAAAAATACTTCCTATTAGGTGTCATGTAAAATTATAACACAGTGTTACTGCAAACTAATTCAGAATTGGTCATATGGCCAACCTTGAGTAACTACAAATCCTGTAGTGACACAGGAGAAGAGTTAATTGATACTAAATTTTTACATCACCTGGATTAACTGAAAATGTGCTGCACTGTAAAAGAAATGGAAAAAATGGGGGGGGAAGTGCACTGGCCTTAAGAATCACAACAACCTTCTGTGGAGTGCATTGTTTACTGAAGCATAGCTATAGAGCCTACTGCATCTGGTAGAACGGCTGCAAACAGAAATTCCTTGTAATATATGAAGGGACTTGATTCAGGAAAATGCTTTAGAAAAAATTCTTCTTAAAAGACTGGGTGAAACACAGAGTTCAGATGTACAGAAGTCCAGCCAGGGACATTAGTGCAATGCCTAAATTTGACTAGGCTTGCCTTGAGGTCACTTGAGACCTTGATAGTTCTGCTACCATAGTGTGCTTTAATGTCACACTAAATTTCCCTCTAAGAAAATTGCTACATAAATGAGCCTATAGCTGAAAGGCACTCACTTAAAATACATGAGGCAAAGCAAAAAGAAGGAGGCTAGAAATAGTTGACCATGGTATTCAAAAACATTGATGGTAAAAGAAATTATATTTTCCATTCATCATGAGATTTTCTAGAAATCATGTTAGATACCATTAAAAAATGCAAGAAATCAATTTTGCAGGAGACACATGGCAGCAAATAATTTTTGCAAATATAGGTTTGCAAAAATAATCCATTTATATCAACAAGTGTGTAAGGCAATGAAGGGTGAATATGCTTTGCTTCTATCGCTGTGTGCTCTTGTCTTTAAACTGGTGTTTACTCTTTCTCTGGGGTTACCCTGGTGTGACTTTTCTCTCTATTTGAATTAATGGATTGTGTGATGGTGTGCAAAAAATTACTCTCGGCTAATTCTGCAGTGGAACACAGAGAAAAAGCATAAGCAATTGTAGTTGCATTTTTAAAAAAGGGTTTGATTTCAAATTCAAATAAATAAAAAAACCTCAACAAGTGAGAGACAAGGTGTTCTGATCGTTCAGCCTGGAATGCCTGCAGTCAATTGTGCAAAGACTACCTAAAGTGAATTCTGTAGGAAAGAATTCCATATCTTAAAGAACCTACAAAAATTAAAAAATGTTTTATTGAAACAAAAATTGACAGAGTGGTTATCAAAGGTTCATTGTGAAAATGAAAGTATTTATTGCATGGAGTTCTGAGAAAGTCTGCTGTGGATGGAAACTAATTAATATTTTCAAGAACTACTTGAATGATGGAATTGAGCATGTTTCTCACATTTGCTAGTGACATCATCCTGGATGAACCTGCAAGTACATTCACCTGGAATTCAAACAATCTTGGTAATTCTTGAGAGCACCTGAAGAAGCATAAGGCTGTCTGTGAAACAGGAACCAGAGCAAGATACCGATTATAGGGCAGGAGAAATCAGCTACAGGACATAGGAAGGGGACAGTAGATTAGGGAGTAATTCTGTAGCAGTATATCCCTTAGAGAGGTTTACAACCTGAACCTGAATCAATCAGACCTTCCTGATCAAAAAAAAAAAAAAAGGCAAATACCATCCAAGATGTACATGCAGGAAGATGTTTTCCAAAGTACTTGAATCAACATCCTGGAAGACTCAGCTGATGGACATTGTTGGGCTCAAGTGTGGTAAGAATCACTTGGACAGAGTTTGGAGAAGAGTAACAAGAGCAGTAAATCTCAGTCATGCACACAAGTTCACTGTGAGGAAAAAAGTGAGACTGGCTGGCCAGAGAAAGAGGCAGCTGAGTGGCAACTCCATAATTACTCAAAATTGCAGAAGGTCACTGCAGAGAAAAAGGAAATAATTTGTTATTCATGTTATTGGTGAAAAAGACAAGCAGTAATCAGCTTAAATTCAAGTGAGAAACATTAAAATTAAACAGCAGAAATTGTTTTGATAGAAACAATAGTGAAATACTGAGCTTTAGTAGGTAGGATAACCTGTGTACCTCGACATTTCTAAGAGCAGGTTAGACAACCATGTTGCCGTGGTCCCGGACTGGGACAGGAATATGAACTACAGGATCTCTTGGGGCCCTTTAAGCCTTCTGATTCTATGTTTAAGGTATTAAAAGTAAAGTGATAATGCAATAAAGTGAGACTTGCCAAAGAAAATGCTGAGAGAAATCTTGAAAAGAATTATGGGAAATACCAACAAATGAAAAATCCCGAATGGTTTTTATCCATATAAAGACACAGAAAAAAAGAGAAATAGGGTGCAATGTAAGAAAAAAAAAGATTTTTAAAGTAATATAGAACAAGGTGAGATGTGTCAAGTAAATGCTGAAAAAGTAATTGAAAATCCAGGTAAGTACAGGATGGTGAATTTATCATCTGAGGTGAAAGCAATAAGATTTATTTAGAGTTTTAGGAGGACACGGCAATTTCTACTGCACAATAAATAAATAAATAAATATCAAGGCAACATCCGTGATAAAGAATAAAATATTTTTGAGAAAATACAAATGCTAAAAATACATCTTTAAAAATAATGAAAAAAAAAATATATGGAAAAAGAGACATCAGTAGCTACAAAACCACTTTCATCAAACCTTAAAATTATGCAAGACTTGAGAACAAATTTTTGGAATAAAAAGCAATATTGAAATACACAGATAAGTCAGAAACGGGATGATCTCCATTATCCAAACAATAGATTGCCAAAGGCTTGCGCGATTTCTCAGTAAGAAACTATTTTTAGAGGAAAATTTAAATATAGTAGGTATTTTCTGTCTGATTTTCAAATATGGTGCTTTATGGAAAACAGTTGGCAAAGCCTAACTGCATGGGAATTAGTAAGTGAATTCTGAGGAGAAAATTACTTACGGAAAATGACACCTGGCCATGCTGGAGGGGAAAATACCAATCTGGGTAGAGTTTACCATTCTCTGCCATTGATCTTTTAAAATGTTTTTGACAGCCTAAGCACTAAGGCTAGTGGTATGCTGCTAAATAGGACACAGTCAGCACACAGAGGGACTGGGATATCACCAGGAAAGAACAGGACAGCCATGGTTTGTGCACAGTAGAAAAACGATGAAATACAATATACAGCACAATATACACGGAGACACCAAAGATAAATTTGCAGCATAAAATAGCAGAGAATGGGACAAAGAGCACCAGCCTTGTGGTTGACAAAAACTGGTTCTCCTTACTCCCCTCTTTCTCAGGATAAGCTGCTACCAGAGCTGGAAGTTAGTGATGGGGAGGTGAGTAAAGGCCCCACAATCCAGGAGGAAACAGTTAGTGATATGCTGTGCTAATTACACATCCACAAGTCCATGGGCCAAGATGAGAGTAACACGCAGCTGACTAAAGAGCTCACCAAGCCATTTTTAATGATTTATCAGCAATCCTGGTTAACCAGAGGCAACCCAGTTAAATAGAAATTAACAAACACAACACCATCTACAAGAACAGCCAGGAGGAAGATACAGGGACCCATAGGCCTGTCATGCTGACCTCAGTGCCAGGGAAGGGCATGGAGCAGATCTTCTTTGACACCAATTCTCACAGCATTCTCCTGGAGAAACTGGCTGATCATGGCTTGGATGGGTGTACTCTTTACTGGGTGAAAAACTGGCCAGATGGCCATGTCCAGAGAGTGGTGGGGAATGGACTTACATCCAGCTGGCAGCCAGTCACTAACGGGGTACTGGCTCCTGCCGAATACAAGAGACTGGGTATGGCACAGTATTGCACAACAGCAACTTGGCTACAGAGCTCTCCCACGCCCTTGCCACCAGCCAAGCTTTCTGACTGACACGGCAGCCTTGACCACTCACACCTGGCAAGCCTAGCTAGCTCCACTGGCTGCCGGTGTCAAGAGTGGGCTGTCTCCCAGCTTCCGTGAAGCAGGAGTACAGCTAGGGCTCTCCACCCTTATCACGGCCGTCTCCGTATCCGAGGGGAAGTAAAGGATCGAGGAGGAGACCTTTCTAGGTTCCGGAACAGGGTTTATTGGGAGGGAAGACAACTGCACAGCAAAGGAAGGAAGCCAGAAAAGCTGCGAGAACAGGCTTAGAGAAACTTAAATATGGGACCTCCCCCATGGGCGGGCACAAAGCTTCAGCCTATGAGGGGCAACAAGGGGTGTAACATAAGGTGGGATTACAGTCTCACATAACCAATAGGGAGTAACTTAGGCGGGGATTCATACAAAATAACGAATAGTAAACCGAGGAGGGGATGATTGCTACAGAATGTTCTGGAAGAATGGGCGGGGCCAGGAGGGATTGACAACTGTAAGGGCAGGGTTTAGGGTGAAGGACAGGGGTAAAGGCGGGAAAGGGAGAAACCATTTTATAACAACACAGGGGTACAATCGAGGGAAAAACCATTACAATAAGGGAACAATACGACTGAATATCAACCAAATTAAACATAAACTGCAGCATCTGACCTGTATCTGTTCTGATTACTACACATGTAGTTTTGATAAGCTCCAGCCTAAGCACCCCAGTTTAATCACTGATAATGTTGCTCCTAGTTCCTCTTGGTGCTTACTCAGGTATGTTAATTTTATCACTATTAGCACAGCTTCCTTTTGTAGATCAACACAAAACATCTGCGCCACCTCCCCTCTCCACCTTGAATTTTAACATTTCTGTGGGTACTGGGTTTTGTATAATTAGGCCCATTTCTGAAGTGAAGAATGTCTGGCCAGTCCAACCAGTCCTGGGAGCACTATGTTTTTAAACTACTAGAGTGGTCCCATGGGACAGATATACTGTCTTGGGGAAGGTAATAAAGCCCTGACGGTGTAAGGCATCAAGTGAAATTCTCTATGTAGTTCTTGTTGCCCCTATTCAAGAAAGACCAGGTGCAGAGCTGGTTATTAAGCTGATTTGTTAATACAATGCCAGTATGTCTGCATTAGCATTTAATTCGGGGGTGCTCTTCTCTAACTAATCTCATCACCCTCATTTACCACGTTTACGGGACACAAATGAGAATATTTTCAAGCAAAACCCAACAGGTAGGTGTTTTACCCCCAGGACCAGAGCAGAGGAGCAGGCAGGTGCTCGCAGGGGTGTTGAGCAGTGGAAATGCCCCACTCTGTTCATGCTGTTTGGCCTCTAGAGGGTTGTGTTGGGGCTGGCAGTGGTGAAAAGCCACCCTGCACAGGGCAAACCCCTTGGAGTCAGGCCCCTGCCCCAAGGTGAGCAGCCATGCTGGGGTTGCTATGGGAGACTTGTCTGGGATTTGTGGCACAGAGGTGGAAGAGGGGCATCTCCACTGAGGGCAGGGCAGTGTCAGGGTCACAGGTGGGTGACTGGGATGCTGGTTAGGTCAAGCTACCTGAACAGGGTGTGAGAAATGGCTGGACAAGACATGAGAAAGATATTTGGTTCAACAAACAACAAGGTGAGAAGCTGGCAAAAGTAACAGCATCATGAAGAATAGCTAGATTTTTGAAAGGTATGTGAGAAACAGACAGAATCCTGAGATAATGCGTAACAGAACAAAGAGGACCTTTAGGAAGCCCAGACTTATAAGACCACCTAAGAAAAATAGTAGCGATTTGTAAATTTGTCACCTTGTTACCTGAGTAAGTGCTAGAAATACTAAATATGGGTACAGATGCAGAAACACCAGCAGCAGTGAGGAAAAAGTAACTAGAGGAAGGTAAAAAAGGCATTAGAATTTACCAAAAATTCTGACAGAAAATAAAAAGAAAATTTAATTTTTCTTCGTCTGAAAAAACAGAAGGTTAGTTGGCTGCTTTCTGACAGAAGAAGAGACAAAAATTTGAATTCACAAAATATTGATGTTATCCTTCCACAAGCTCAGGTGAAGTCTGTCTGTATAGTTCTGGTGCAATAGCCTGACATAAACATTAGGAAAGGGAAAGGCTGACCCGATGAGAATAAGTAACAGAAGGAACTGTAGAAATGAGAGTAAATAAAAGAAAATTACTTTCACTTCCCAAAGGATTCCAACAGCCCTGAAGCTATGCAAATCAGTGTCTTCCTAACCTCAAGTAATCTAAAACAATCCTGCACCTGCCCTTGCTCAAATTGTAAAACCAATACAACCTTCCAGGGAACCACTGCATGCTATAATAAGCAAAATCATTCAACTGCAGCCCCATAACTGAAGTAATTAAAGACTTAGTTATTCAAAAAAGAGCTCTGTGGCAACTTAATCAAATTTGGAATGAGAGTATGAGCCCTACCTTTATTGACAACTTCTGTCTCAGACTTGGGAACAGCTAAGGCATTGTTGCTAAACATGACAAGATCTATCACTCTGTAGTAGTGGTAAATCAGAAAAAGGAATAAGTGTTATTGGTACATCTCCTTACTTCAAAGAACCTGATAAGAACGGAACTTGAATCAGGGTAGGATTCTAATCCACACAGATCCGTTCTTCAGCAAACAGATTCACTCAAATCTAACAGCACAAATGGACAATGAGGTAAGATAGTTATTTGAATTTTGTTACCAATAACATTGATGGAATCATGTTTTTAGTGTAGAAGGTCTTCAAATTCTCAAATTATCTGAAATTAAATTTAAATTTTAAATGCTCAAATTGTGGCCACTGAACTATTCCCAGTTATTCTGGAGCTATCTGTTGAATCTCTAACCAAGTTCAACAGATTAGCAGAGGAAACACTTGGGAGGGAAAAGAAACCTATTTTCTTTCTTATTTCAGCATTTAATCATTTCCAGATTAAGGAATTAATGAATTATGATGGTGGAGGTAGAGTATAGGAGAAAAGGGCAGAGTGGAATAGAGCAGAGTAGAACAGAAAGAACACATGCCCTTGTCAAAATATTCTGGTTGCACAGACGAAGCCAATTAGGAACTCAACTGAAAAGATCTCTTTTCCCACGCAGGGGAAATCTTTTCTAGACATATAGTTTTATGTTTACAACAGCTAGGGAAAACAAATACACATTTCTAAAGAAAATTATACTAATGATTATTGCTAAGCATGAAAGGTCTCTTGTTTAGCGAATAATCCATATTTTTAAGTGCTCACAATTATAAGTAAAAACATTTCTATTTTCTGGAATTCTACCCTAATTTGTTCTCAAAAAGAGAAGTGGTTTTGGACCCTTAAGCAAAATTGGTTGACTTACTGAAAACATTTTGAATACGTAGGAAGAACTCGCTGATGTAATTTAGTAGAATTGTCTCCACAGCAAGAACAAAAATTTAAGCATTACGTTTAAGTCTTGGCTTCTGTAGCCTTTTGAGAGATATATGGGGAAAGGATAGCTGCAACTTCAAATGTTATGAATTTTTAAACACATGAATTATGGACTTATTTTGCCATTGTAAACCTAGGAGAGGATATATACACATTAGGGGATTGCCATGGCTTGTGAAGACATCAACATTAGTAGTAATTCCCAGTTACTAAGATTTTTTGAGCAACATATATATATTATTTATTTTAAACCAATTGTGACCATTTGAAGCAGCACTGATACAGCTGCAATGTATAAAAGGAGAGACATGAGTCAGTTCTGTTAGAAGATTCAAAAAGAATCTAGGAGTGATTTTCTGTATTTACTGAAATCAATCATAAATCTTGCATTCAATTTAGTGTCACAGACCTATGTACTTTTTCTTGCCTGAAGTTGTGTCCTCAGTCGGCCTTGCCTGAAGTCATGCAGGTTTGTAAGGGAATCGTGATTCACTGATATTCTGCAAAAAGAGAGAAGTGGTACACCTGCTGCAGGAACATATCTTAGGGGGATTTATTTCTAAGTTCCTCTCCTTCAAGAGGAGCAAGAATGACAGTAAATTGATTTTCCATTGCTCACCAGAAAGGCGGGAATTCTTGTGGATGTGAGAACTCCAGCTGGATATTGGGAATTGTCATGCAACCCATGTTAATGCAGCAAGCAACCTGAATAATGGTGTTGCAAATACCTTTATATAAAACCGTCTGTGCTTAACCATGATGGCAATAGATGCAGCCTCACTGAAAGCAGCACTCTATTCTTTAGCAGAGAGGGTCTGACAGACCACCTAACCCCACACAGCCCAGGAATGAGCTGTGCAAGTTCACCAATGTATTTCTACATCTTGTGCAGCCAGCAAATCTCTTGTGACAGCTATTATGAGTAGATCTCTTTTCTTGCATAGCAGGTCCCCTATTCAACATAATCTTCAGATGAATATTGCCATTGACGCTAACAGGAGCTCCTGAATGTTCTAGAGGGTGCACAATAGAGCAACAAACGCTAACAGAAAAGACATCTTAGAGTAACAAGGCTATAAAATTAAAGAACAAGAAGCTCTCTTTCATTCAGTAAGCATGCCACAGAGGAAGGGTCCTGTTCAACAATTAGGGAAATGGGATTGGGCAGAAGAGACAGTTAATTATAGTAAAAAGGAAAAGATAGGGGAGAAAGAGAACTAGGGAAGTATGCCTGCCTCAAAAATCAAGAGCTGTAATTTTTAGTAGCTACTGGACACTTTCACTTCCTTTGAATTTGGTAGGAGTTTCAGATGGATTGCTTTACTGATAGCTAGGTCAGAGCTTTGAGTAATTTGCACCAGACTCCTGTACTAAGTATGAAGTCTCTGTCAATAGGTAGTGACTCGAAGGCAGATGATATGCCTCTATTTCTAATATAGCATGAGAACATGAGAACATGCTATGCCTCTATTTCTAACACAGCAAGAAGCGAATATGCTTGGGTTAGAAAGGAGAGCCTCGACGAGATGAGTTCTGTGGGGGATGAGCAGAGTGAGTGTCAGGAAACTGCACTCATGGATAATCCACGGCATTTCTAACAGGACGACCACAGACTCAGGCAGGAAAGAGATTTAAACATATAGCTGACAACTCAGGAATAAAATTTCCAGAAGTCCTATCCCAACAAAGAGGTAGGTCTGTCTCAGGTAAGGACACCAGGGTGTACCTGCCTTCCCAGTGACTGTTAATGCTGCTCAGAGACTCCAGACTAATACAATGGCCTGCAGCCGCTCATTTGTCACCAAAGTTGTTCCATGAGTCTAAACGCCAAAACAGTCTCAACCAGAGTCTCTAAACATGGGTAGTATCATTTACCAGACAAAAGAGAACCTCATCAGATGTGAGTTCCATGCAGGAAACTGAGGGTCTCCAGTCTGTGCAGAATAAAGGATATGGGAGACAAGTTTCTGGTTGCTGTACATTAAGAACTGCTCTCAAGCTATTGTGTCTCAGTATACATCCTAATTAATAATTTAAGTGGTCAAATTACTGGCTCTTTTAAACACGAGGCCCTCATTTTTCTACTGCTGGAATTGTTTTTTTTCTCACAGGTACCTCAGTGGATTTCAGCTCTGTTTTCATTTAACCGCAGGTCTTCAGCAGGGAGAAAAAAGATAAAATCTCACTACAGTGCTACTTTCCCCTGCAGATTTACAGACTCAAAGATGTTTCCCTGACAGAGAAAAAACAGTCTGCAATGAACATAGATTCATTAATTGGGAGGCAAAAGATTATTATGAACATTTATTCCTTCCTGCATAGCTCAGGTTATAGAATTTCCCACAAGTGATACCAGTGTCAAATCCAGTTGAATTAGAGTACATACACTGAGAATGATTGGAATTTTTCCATAATGATGATGTAGGGCAGCCCAGTATGTTCTGTAATGTTCTACATCAGCTTCCTTACTAGAAAGGCACTGAGGAAATATAAATAACCTCACTTTTAAAGCTTTGTTTTAAAACATTTTCAGCATTCTTCCAAATCTTATTTTTAATTAATTAGACTGAACTTGGTTACTGAGCTTTGCTACATGACATATTCACTGACAATTTGTGCAAATATCAACTCTGACAAACACAAGACCCAAGACATAACTGGCGCCATGGATGCACTTCTGCACTGCAGGTTTATGTTAATGAACAGTGTACATGACCAACCTCTTTTTGGATCCTGCTCTGTATTACCCTTTTATCAGGTGTACTTACTCTGAATTTGTGGCCACTGTGCATCTGGGTACAGGAATGGTGGAACATGCAAGATGGATCTAAAGTAGTGTCCTGTGGGTGTTCAGTGAATCTGCCTTTAGCTGTGTCAAGTTTACTGTGGCACCATTTGTTTGGTGCAAGGAGCTTGCAATCATTCCACTAACACTCATTAAGAGATGTGCCCAAACAGAGGCTGCAAAAGTAAATTTCATCTCAACATTCTTTCAAGCAACAAGACTCATTTCTCAGCTGATGCAGAAATCATTAAATTTACTGAAATCAAGAAATCTTCAAGAAAATCAGTTGTCACCAACGGGGCTAATGTCATCAAAAACTCCCAAAATGGAAGAATTCCAAAACATTCCAAAAATACCTGGAAAGAACTTTTCAACCAGCCTACATGGCAAGACCATTTCTCATTTGAACTGCAGCAAGCTGATTCTGTGCAATCATTGCACCATCAGCCCCCTGCATGCCCTCACCATGGAAAACATGCAGAAGAAAGGAACCAATGAATCCCATAGTGTCTCTTCTGCCCTAGAATAACCATGCAGCTATTGGAAGTCCACTCCTATTTCAGTGCATAATTATTGTTATATTTCTTTTGGAAATGACTGACTTTTATCAGCCTTGATTGCTCCTGCCCTGGAAAAGGTCAGTGTCTCCCCAAGGAGGTCCTGCTTGCTGCCTGAGAGAGATTGCCTGGGAGTCATACCCTTTTGTCAGCTGACCTTTAAGTACAATGATGTCAGTTTGTTAACAAGAAAGTTTCATTTGTTAAAGTCCTTACTGTTAGTCTGACATGGCATTTAAGACATTTATCTGATTTTTTTCTACCCTGTGATCTCATGATAATGCTACAGTGTTAATCTTTGAGGTCATATACTAGGCAGGTTCTCTCTCCAGCCCTTACTTGCAAGCTTAATATAAAAACTTTCCTCTATCATTGACTTAATTGTAAGGAAGTTCAGACATAAGTTCAAAGAAATATCATACAATTTCCAAAAGCTCTTACACCAGAGGCTAGAAGCATTCTTTCTCTTTCTCTTTCTCTTTCTCTTTCTCTTTCTCTTTCTCTTTCTCTTTCTCTTTCTCTTTCTCTTTCTCTATGTGATTGGAAATCTCAGGAAACTTAGGGGGAAGTTTTTGATTGATTTCATGGGTCTCATTAAAGCAGTCCTCTGTTCTGCAAAAAACAAATACTGTATTCATCCTCTCTGTACTAAAGGGATAAATACTGAGCATTTAATTAAAGACAGTGATAGTGTAAAACTGTTTTTCAGCCAAAAGTGTAGCTAGAATATTGTTGGGTGAATATGAATCGTCCAACACTGCAGCATAAATGCAAACATGCTTTCCTAAACTGCAAGATTTCTTCTGGTGCTGCCTGTATTCACAATTACAGGCATGATATTAGGCCTTTTGATGAGCACATACATTACTGGCAAAAAGTAAAGAATTTTTTCTTTTGGGGATATCATTTTTCCTGTAACACTCTTACAGAAACAGAGTATCAGGCTCTTAGGGATCCTCCCCTAGGAGTCACTCAAGTAGTTTACACACTACAAGTAGCAGGCTAAATGTAAATCTTCCCTAGAAACCATCTGAGTCCCTGAAGCACCACCCTTCTCCCCAGGCTGCTTATATAGCTTATATCAAGATGCACAGAATGCCTTTCTGCCTTCCCAACAGGTTTGCTTCCAGAGAAAACTGAGGGAAGTATGAGTGCTGATAACCAGCACATGCGGATTAAGGCTGTTGGACATGATGCAGAGCACACCTGCCTCCAGCATGGATGTATCAATGAAAAAGAGAAGAAAAAATGAGGTCTCAGTCCCTCAATCTTGTGAGTGTGAACAAGGGGGGGAAAGAGTGATGTGCCACCAGTGTGAGAGCTGCTTAGAGTCAAGGCACTGAGAAGGGGAAATACAACTTATCTCATATATCCCTTATCTCATATTGCAAAAGCCAAATTAAAAAAAAAAAATCTAAGCTACCATCCAAACTAACCTGTCCAAGCCAAGGAAAAATGCTCTTCCAAACTCTGATGAACACCTTGATCGTGGATGTGTGATTGCTTTACACTTGCAGCACATCTAAGGACATGGATTCCCTGCAAATCACTAGAGCACTGACAGAGCTGTGCTGATGATCTGCCTCCAGCTGTGCCCCATAAGCAATGCTGCAGGCAAAGATGCACACACACACAAACTTCAGATTATTTTCCTGCCTCTGCTTGGTGCAACTTCCCCTTAATGTAATTCTGAACTTCACATTATCCCTTTTAGTCACAGCACTGCAGGCATCTCCTGTTAAGGTAATTATCTGTGATGACCCTGAAGTCCTTCTTGGAGTCTAATGTACCTATCATACTCATTACCATAATATCTGAGTCTCCATAGTACCAAGACATCTGAGTCAGTCATGTCACTCTGCAGAGCACAGCCTGGAGAACAGAAAAGAAGGAAAATAGATGAAGATAAAGATTCAAGTGCAAAAACATAGGCTTTTTAATTATTAGAAGATATTTAGGAGATCAAAAGGGTAATGTAAATTTTCAGTAATGAAATGAAGTCTGAGTGACAATGTTCCATTTGAATTAATAATGCTGAAATCACTGTGCAAAGCACAGCACAAAACTGCTTTGCAGGAACTGACAGGAAATCTTTTTTTACGAAGAACAAATAGATTGAACAGAAGCAAATTACAATAGAAGACTAATGACACTGCCGTGTACACTGACTAAACCAGGAGTAACTTCATTGCAAACCATGCAGCTACACGTGAAAGAGTGCTGTGAGAGTAAAATAAAGTAAGGGAAATCCAGCTCTATTAGTATTGATGTGGAACAGTGGACAGTCATGTAAAAATAATGCATGTTCCCCAGCATGGTTTCTGTCAAATTATATATTCACTCTGCTCTTACAGATCTGTGCTTGGACACTTGTTTCTTGCTGATTAGTCATTGAGTGACCTTCTTTAACAAATTGCACACTTCACATCTATAGTTTTGCACCACTAATAGAAAAAGTATCAGTCACACATTTTCTCTGTTGAATTATGCATCTCATCTTTTGTGGCTGAATTGAGGGAAGAGCCATGCTGGCACAACATTGCCTCAGGGTGGGAATCATCTCACCTGACTTTACATGTCTACACTTAAAGCAGTCAGACTCAACTCTTCCTACAGCTAATTACAGGCTTTTCTGTATTCGGGTATAAATGGCATTTACTTTAAGTGTAGATGAGTTATGATCTTAGAGTGCCTGTTTCTCTTTATTGACTGCGAAGGGAGCCAGGAGTGACTAGATCAAATAGAGCCTGTGCAGAGTCAGCTGAGTCACCCCCACAGTTTATAATTTTGAGAAATCACACACAATTTAAACCAAATTTGTTCAGTGAAGCAATCTTTTAGTTCAGTTGCCTTTGGCAACTAACATGCACTTAGAAAATAGGTCTTTCTGTGTAAACCTTCCCTGCCAACACATTTGCAGGGAAGTCTGTGTCACTATGTTGGAATATCTCTCGGGCAAACACTTTTCCAGTTACCAAAGGACAGCAGACCAAAATTGTAGAGCTGCCTCCTGATTGCTTATTGGTACTCTGCAGCCTGGCCTGTGGTAAAACATTTTAGTAAAGAGAGGGAGAGTAAAACAGTGTTCATGAACACTGTTTGAAAATCAGACACTTCTTGCTGCAGATGTCAGGTTATTCCAGAAAGCCTGCATTGGATGCTTCTGTGGGATCCATTGTCATTATTGCCTAATTCCCATGCACTTAAGTGGTTCCTCAGCTCACCTTGTGCCCTTCTCTTCCAATTGCCACTCCACTGCATGTAGCAAACCATACATAGTGAGCTAAAGGCACAGTAATGCAGACGCCCAGAGCTGCATACCTGCTCCAGGCCAATCTAGTACAAGGGAGTTGTGGTCTGCAACCATGTAGTCAATGTAGGACCAAAGGACACTGACCAGGATCCCTTCTCTGTTTCACGTTCATTCCCATCATAACAGTGAGACAGAATCATAAAATCATAGAGTAGTTTGGGTTGGAAGGGACCTTAAAGACCATCTAGTTCTAACCCACCTCCCATGAGCAGGGGCAGGACACCTTCCACTAGGACAGGTTGCTTAGAGCCCCATCTAACTTGGCCTTGAAGACTTCTAGGAATGGAGTATCCACATCCTCAGAGTAAATATTTTTTTCCTAATATCTAATCTAAGCCTACTCTCTTCCAGTTTGAAGTCATTCCCCCTTGTCCTATCACTACATGCTCTTGTAAAAAGTCTCTATACATTTTTCTTGTAGGCTGCCTTTCGGCACTGGAAGGCCAAAAATAGGTTTCCCTGTAGCCTTCTCTTTTCCAGGCTGAACAAAGCCAATTTTCTCAGCCTTTTCTCGTAGAACAGGTACTCAAGTTAACTTGGTGCCCTTCTCTGGATTCATTGCAACAGTTCCACGTCCGTCCTATGCTGGGGACTCCAGAGCAGGGTGCAGTACTGCAGCTGGGATCTCACAAGAGCCAGGCAGATGTGCAGAATCACCTCTCCTGATCTTCTGCCCACACTGCTTTTGTTGCAGCCCAAGGATACATGCTGACATCGCAAGGAATATACTTCAAAAAAAAAAAAAAAAGAATCGTCTCAGATGATCAAGAAATAAGTCTAGGTAGAAAGTCTCAGGTAGACTCTTCAGGTAGAACACCCAGAGTGGTTATGGAGATAAAAGATGTCTGAACAAGGTCCTGGTTAGCTGGGTCTAGGCAGCCCTACTGAGCAGGGGTTTGGACCCTTCCAACTTCAGCCAGTCTGTGATTCTGTGAAAACTCCCACCAAGCTAAGGAGGTTGGTCAGGAGAAAATTGAACTGATGCATTTGTGCCTGTGCCTGTAAAACCAATGTGTGGAACAACCTTTAAATATGCAGTGAGGAAGGATATCACTGCTGCTGCTATTTGAGATCATTGTTCAGGTATCCAGGTAAAACCAGAGTTGTAGATTTAATCTCTGCCATAGGAAGCAGTTGGAATGTCCTATAAGCCTCTCTATTCATGGCTCCCTTCAGCATCTATTTCACAGCAAGACTCCAATTTAACCGTACAGTTTCAAATATAACAGATCTATCCATATTACTTCATAACAGAAACTTTCATTCGTATTGATTTTAAGATGATTCTTACATAGTAGATTTTGGAGTTACTCTTGCTTTTGTCTGCTTATATACATTTGTAGAAAATCATGCAGGTTTTCTTAAATTAACCAATCTAGGGAACAATCATGTGCAATAACAAAATCCATCCAATGACAACCCACATCAGGGCAGTATTTTCAAGGTCTGAAACTGCACAAAAAAAGCAGGACTTTTTTTCTTCACAAACAGTACAATACAACATAAATTGACTCTCTTCACATGAAACATTAAAAAATTATATGCCTCACCATGTTTTGGATATTTGGCCTTATTTCAGATTGGTTAATCACGTTCTGTTGGATTAAAACTGAAATCTGAATGCCAAGAAACTTATCTTGCTGAACAATTGTGGTTTTAAAATTTCAGTTATTTTGTAAACAGAAGCACTGAGTCTCACTTGTGATTATCTGTCTCACATGAAATACTTCGTTTTCAGACAGAAAACAACAGTTCTGGAGTTTAGTGCCTGCCTTAGGACAAGCCTACAGTCTACAGGAACCTCCAGTCCTAGAATCCTGCTGTAGAACTGTTTATACCACCTTTCACGGATTATTTTGGTTTGTACCTTCTAGAGGCGCTGCAGTTTCAGTATTGAACAACACCATCTTGTACATTTAGCAATATTTTTTTTTAATATCCCCATGCACTGCCTGATGAATAGCAGCCTGATGGTGCAGTTTTCAGGATAGTCTGATCTTCCTTTGGTATTCTGTTAGTTATTACAAGATGAAAGAACCACTGAAGGAATTTGTGTTAAATGCCAGTCTCAGGGAATGACGTACAAAACAGCCTCATTCTATTTTCTGCATAGAGAGTGACTAGAATTTTTTTTTTATCTTTCTTTTTTGGGGAATAAATATGGAAAACTCTTATGTGATCCTGAATTTTCTTGGAATTTTAAGAATTTGTATGAGATGAGAAGTTGCCCTTTTAATTTTTTTCCAGAAATCGACTTTGAGATGTATTTTAAAAATTCAGCTGAAGCAAGACTATATTTTTTCCATCCCTAAAGGGGCTTATATGATTCTGTGATTAAGTACATAAACCTAAAGAAATTTTCCCTCCTGCTACTTTATAAACATATTTACTCATTTATTTACTACAGCATTTACTGTAGCAGTGCTTGTTCGTGTTTGTGGCTTTCATATTAAGAAAGTACAGTGGAAGGTGAGGTAAGTCATGTGGACATACAGAACTGCTTTGGGAGTCACCTTTGCATTATGTGGAGAAGAAATGAAGTTTCTCAGTTTCTCAGTTTACCCTCTCACATGCCAATTGCTGAGTACCTGCCCTGTGGGGAAACGTCACACGGCAATTGTACCAGCAACATGAAAGCTTCAGAGAGAGAATTCAAGCCCACGAGACTTGGAAGGCTGAATAACAGGAACTCAGAGAGACCGAAAAATTAATCCTCAGACTTTCACGGACATGTTGGAACCATCTAATCTTGAAAGGGACATAAATCCTACCTAAGGACATGGAGCTGCTCATTAAAAAAATCAGAAATATCACAGAAGATGGAAAAGATAAAAATAATTACAAGTGATGCATTTTCCCCATTAGATAATACCAGTGTAGCATCCAACACTAAGGATGCTCCTCTGAAATTAGGAATTCAAACTGGAAGAGGGGAAAATGTTGGTAAGAGTAGACATAATCATCAGGCAAAAAAATCAGGCTACTTTTAGGATGATTATACAAAGACTTTTGCTCATCACAAATGTGGTAGCCATCATAAGGAATTGCTACCTCAACACACAAAGAAAAGTGGAGGAAAATGCTTGTTGAGACACTTTCTTTGCATGTGTAAAGAAGCGTAATGAAGCTGGTGAAGGGTCTGGAGCACAAGTCTGATGAGGAGTGGCTGAGAGATCTCCCCAGGGGTGTTCAGCCTGGAGAAAAGGAGGCCCAGGGGGGACCTTACTGCTCTCCAATACTACCTGAAAGGAGGATGTAGCCAGCTGGAGGTTGGGCTCTTCTCTCAGGTATCAAATGGCAGGATGAGAGGAAATGGCCTCAGGCTGCACAAGGGGACGTTTAGGCTGGATATTAGGAACATTTTCTTCACTGAAAGGGTGGTCTGACATTGGAATAGGCTGCCCTGGGAGGTGGTGAAATCACCATCCCTAGAAGAGTTCAAAAGGTGTGTGGATTTGCACTTAGGGGCATGTTTTAGTGAGGATTGGCAGGGCTGGGTTAACTGCTCAACCCAATGATCTTGGAGGTTTTTTCCTCCAAGACAATTTTATGATTCTGTAATGGAAAGGAAAAATTACTCCAGGTTCATTGTAAATAAAGCTGATTTGAACAGGAGAGGCAAACCCTAAGAGAAAAAAAAATCAGCTGGCATTTAAAATCAAAATGGATGAAGGGAATTTTTTAAATAAATGGCGGAGTGGAGAAGTGTCAGCATTTGCAATATTTTAAACAAGAAACCTGAAGAGCCCAAAGTATAAGGGAGAGCTCAGGAAAGACAAGTCCACTGAAGAAGGCTGAATAATTCTTCAAAAAGACATTAACTTTAGTAAAAAATTGGGGCATTCTTACATGAAAATCTTTCCTTGGGAGCAAGGAGAAAAGGGTCAAGAGTGTCCACAGAGAATCTGTTTGAAGCCAAAATAACTGTAGAAAAGACTGTGGTGTAACTACATAGAAAAGATGTTAGTGGACCTGTGAATAAATACTGTCAGATTAAAAATTAAACATTGCTTCTTTAAGGGCAAGTACCGCTTTAAAATTGTCTTAGAGGGTTCTAAAGGAGTAAAAAGTTAGGAGAATAATAATTATTTGAAGGATTTCATCCAAACTGATTTCCAAAGACATTTTAAAGGAAACTGAGCAATGACTTAAGAAAGAAGGTCCTGTCACGTAAAAAAAATTGATAAAATATAAAAAAACTATATAAAATATAAAAAATAATTCTTACATATCAAGGATGTCAGCAGTGGTTTCTATAAGGATCTGTTCTGAGACCTCTGCTGGTTAGTGTATTCATAAATGACCTAGAAAAGACAGTAATCAATTATAAGGTTTGCTGATGGTTCCAAGTCATTAAAGATAGGAAGATGAGAGCAAATTGTGAAGTGCTGCAGAAGAACTGACAAGACAGATTGGACAATAAAATGTCAGATGAAATTCAGTGTAGACAAATGCAAAGTGATGCACCTGTGAGAAGCCAATTGTACCTTCAGAGAAAGTGGTTTATCCTGAGCTGGCTTTTACTGCTTGGGAGCAAGAACTTGGGGTATGATGGTTGGTTCTAAAAAAATAGCAGCTCTAGACTGGTCAGTGCAAAAGAATCAGACTTCCTCCATGCTCAGCATCACTAACAATAATACAAGGGATTGGACAGTTTGACCAAATGGATTTTGGAATCCATCCCTGCCCAGTAGGAAGTCTTATCAACAGGGCATGAGATCCATTTTGTTTAAGTCTAAATGTCTACATTTTGTCTGTACCTGAGTTAGTTGACTGGACTTGTTTTGTGCTCAACAGAAACATATTTTCAGTATGTAAAACAGATGATCATTTTAGACATGCACAAAAAGAGTTGTAACCAGAACGCCTGTTTTCTTCCAGTGACCATAAAAGAAGCCTAGATAATTATCTCAGATACAGAAAGCTGCACTCCAGCCATCTCAAATTTAGGTGAAATATCAGAGATATCCATATGTTGAACTGGAGAATATTAACTGAATATGGAGAACTATTTTTCTGACCTAAACATATAAATAATTTTGCAAGACTGTCCCATACTCAACTGACTCCACATATGAAGTCCACTGCCTACTGCAGGATCTACTTTTATTCTTCTAACCCCCAAAGTACACGCTCCATTTCTATCCCTTCCCATTTCTATTTTCTGTATCCCTTTGTTTGTGCATGTACTTTTCCTAACTACAGTTCTATCCCCCATGACTGCCCACCCTCCCACAAATAAGTGATAGTCTTCCCCTCCCTTTACTACAACTGATCTCCTCCCTTACTCTCCGTGTCTAGATTAGGGGATTCATGTCCCATCAATCAACTTACATCTTCTTTAAAGCAAGATCCCACATTCCCTTACTAGTGGTTTCTGTGAGACAAGGTAGGCTATATGATGTAAGATGAACATCACAGGTCTTCTTTGATCATTTGGCATTCTGGCAAAATTCCTAGATTATTTTCAGCTGATTGGGCAAATCCAATGAAGAAGCTGCTATTTAAGGAATGTAGTAGCTATTGAATAGAATAAATTCTAAATTATACCATAAAAGCATAAATAGCCAGGGTTTATTTACACACACGTGCACAGCATGAGCCTGTTGTTTTGTACCAGATCAGTACAGACAAAAACTTACTTTAGAAGATGCATACTGTCCAGTGTAAATTTAATATTTTTACCTTTAAAAGAAAATACAATTTTTATTCTCTTTAATAGCCCCTTAACATCTTTTATATTCAATTAATCAGAGCAGGTTTTCCATCATGGTTTAAAAACAATCAGAGCATGAAGAGCTAGATTTTATCAGTTAAAAAACTAAAGCCATATTCTGTTGAGCTAATTTTTGACAACAGTTGTGTTTCATGAAGATGCACAAGAATATGTTCCATATCAGTTTAATTCACTACTTTGGCTTAATGCTGAGCTGAAGCAAAGCTGTGAGAACCAGAGCATGTTGAAAAAGGAGGAAAGCTCATTTTCCAGTTTCAGTGTATAAATGAATGATGAGGTATGAAATGGTGAGATCTACCCACTTTAAAAATGTGACAAACATGGCAAGAAAAGAAACCGCCTTGACTAGTGATGACTAATATTTTCATTTAATAACTTAAATTGCATTAAAGCTTATTTTGAGGAGCCTTTTAATGCATTTTTTGTAGTTTTAAGTCCCAGATAAATAATACCAAAATACCATTAATCTTTAACTGGGCATCAACTAAAATGAATTTCCATTCAAATACAACTTCACACAAATAATAATTTAAAAGACAAATTATCCACTAAATAATGAATTCACCATTCATTGATTTCCAGCATAATAAAACTATAAGTACTAAGTAGCACAATAAAAGCATGTAGTTTTATTACAACTCAGACAAATCTGCAGCAGACATGCATTTTACACTGAGCAAATAACTTCATTAAATTTATCAAATTATTTCATCTAATTAGAACAGACTATTTTGCAGAATATCTTTGAGAAAAGAATAAAAATTATTTAAATTTATCCTTGTTGATTTAAATGGTGCTTAAAGTCACTATCATATAAATCACTCATCTTGGTGCACTTTCTGCATACACACTCTGGTTTTCTATGCAGGCAGTGACATCTCGTTTGGAAAAGGTTGAAATCAATTCCTGTTCCATTGTTAGCTGTTGAATATTTACATTTGCAAGTCTGATATTATTCCATCATTTGTGTTTTTCCGATGTCTGTTCTAAATTAATGTAAATTGTAAGCATTGCCTGCTTAGTCTGCTGGTACAAGATTTTGTTAAGAAATCTAAGTACAAATAGAATTTCCACAGTTGTCATAGGTCTAGCTAAGGCATCTAGGTAGGAGAGACGCATGAGTGTGAGAACATCTGCATTTTTGAACATTTGCAAGTGGCAGTGTGATTTGTGAATAATGTGAAAATAGGAGTTTCATAGTACAGCCACAGGATGTAAAATGGTGTGAAATTATGAACTACTGAACTACACTCAGCTGGAGAAACTGAAAGATTTACATGAGGCACATGCAGTGCCTCCAAACTCTCCATGATTGTCATCTAGGATAAATCAACATCAAGGATGCTGAAAGCCAAGATTAATTTCTAAAAGGCATTATGCACAGAAATAATGCCCTTGAAAATTCACAAAATAAAGAAGGAAAGTTCATTATACAAATCCCAGGGGAAAAATGGAGTCAGCATTGACATAAAATAACTGCATTTAGGAAACCTCTTTTGAGCTAATTTACCTCAGCATCAGTAACCTTGTGGAGCTGGCTACAATAGTGAAATTCAAATTTGTACTGAGTGAGCAGCCAGTTCATGCTGCACCAGAGGATGCAAGAGTGAGGGAGACTACAGCAGCACTCAAAAATGCTGCATTACCTGCCAAGCAAATTCAGAGGAGATATGGCACTGACAAAGAAACAAACACAAGTCAAATAATTTCTCCCTGCCTCTTCATATTTGCCACAGGGAAAATACATGTTTATTAAATACTTGCTAAATACAAATACCCACAAATAAATGCAAATACCCACATAATTCCAGTCTGGTAGCATAACTGTAGAACAAACTGCCTAATTTGAGGATATAAAAAATCAGTCATATATAAAGTTCAATATTCAGAGGACATATGAAGGAGGGAGATTATACATATACATATACATATACATATACATATACATGTACATGTACATATACATATACATATACATATACATGTACATGTACATGTACATGTACATGTACATATACATATACACATATATAAGGCAAATTACATACAAAATCGCACATCACACTGGAATTACAGATTAAATTGGAAGAATGCAGGTGATTCAAACAAGAGTAATACTTTAATGCTTGCTCTTCTCTGGCCCTTACAAAAAAAAAAAGATAATTTTTAACGAATATAACTACAATATTTTTCAAGGAAATAGACTACAAAGACTGAGAAAAACAGCTTACAGAATATTTAGCTAACATAGATGTATTCAGGTAGGCATGGCCAGATGTAATTCCTCCTTGGATGATTAAGGATATAGACAAAATAAGCTCTGATCACTATCTTTTAAAAGCTGTGAGAGACAGATAATACCTTGAGAACTGGAAAAGGACTACCAAATTCTCTGTCTCCAATTTAATGTGGAGAAAAGAGGACTCTGTGAAATACAGATCTAATCATCCTGGTTCCAAATCTTGAAATACACTGGAAAACTTATTAAAGGTTCATTTTGTGAATGTCCAAAAGATAATTAAATGATAAACAACGACCAACATGATTTTGTCAAGAAAATTAATATAAAACCACTCTAGTTTCATTAAATAGCTTATTAGATAAGAACAAAAGAAAAATGTATTATGTAGCTTTATTTTAATAAGGCTTTAGACATTATGTAGCATGAGGTACCTTAATGTAATTAAATAAGAATAAGTACTAAGATGAATGAATGATCAGTTAAAAATTAGATATCAAATTGGCTTTTAACTATGGTCTACTCATAAAATGTTATGTGTAGGCCTAAACATGTCTGATCTGTTTTTCATTCTTCTCAGAAATACGTATTTAAAGAGGAGGCTGGGCATGTATTAAGTTTCCTAGCTGACCTAGAAACTTCAAACATTCTGCAGAAATCCTAACAGATGAGATACACTATATTTTCTCTTTCTAGAAAATTAGGCACATCTTAGATGAAATATGGCAAATTGGTTTGGACTCATCTGATTTCATAAACTGATATTGCATTTAATCCCATTTTCCATTTATCTCCATGTCTTAATTATTCTTCTCTTCCAAATTTGTTCAAAAGGTTTTCATTATACTTAGGTCAAACTGACATATATCTGGTTTTCAAGATCACGTTTTTTTTCTTCTCTCAAATATCATTACCATAATGCTGTTCTCACTCTTGTACCATCTCCAGTTTGACAGATTCAATACAATGTCTTGCTGCCAACTTTAAGACTTAATGTACTAGCTCTTTCCAGTATGATGCCATGTACATTATTCTTTCCCTTCTGACTGAGCATAGGAACTTTCCTTCCACCTAAAATGGACAGGCACATTCATCACTCATTCTCTTAAAACTACAGGGGAGATGACAGATGCTGGTATCTACCTTCCCTTCAAGGCCAGGCTTCTCCTACCAGCCTGTTCTCTAAAACTCCTCCAGACATGGTCTCAGTCCACACTGAGCAATAATCACGTTTCTTTTTGTTCAAGAAAATCCAGTTTGTCAAGGCCCAAGTCGATGGCTTCTTGCAGGGTGATCAGCCAGTGGTATGTAGCCCTCAGAAGGTCCATGGTACCCACCTGTCGAGGATAACACAACCTGGGGGCTTTTTCACTCTCTTACCCTTGTTCTTTCTTTGCTCTGCATCATCTTCATTTATAATATACATTACTGCAGTCATCTCTTTTAACACTTCCAAAATATTTTGACTTCCCTCACTTAAAATATACCTTACTGAAGATTTCCTGCCAAAAACGGTTCATGTATAATACTGAAAGTATTCTCCCCTCTAAAACCTCTGTTCACATCTTGGAAGACGTTTTCTTCAGGAAAAAGCACTGATTATGCAGTGCTTACTGTCCTCTGCTGCTTGAGCGCTACAATCTTAGTATTAACTTCTTCTGTAATTCCCAGTTTCTGGGTTAATCATGCACAAATCTTATTCTACTAAAGCAAGTTGAAATTTTCCCAGCCACTGCTGTGCCTGATTTACTATTACTTCCCTCTCTATGCATACAAGATCATGGATTGTACTAATTCTGATACCTAATTGTAATACAGCATGTCACTAGTAATTTTTTGCATGTAATTCTACAGCACTAATGGCATATATTTTTCATTTTTGTCTGAGCTAGACAGATGTTTAATCCCCTTGTATATTTTTAACAGCAAGTTATTGAAATTTTGAAATAATATTGATTTATGCATACAGATACAGTAATGAATTAATTGTTTGCTTTCAAAACAGCAGTCACAGAAATAATAGATCCTGGGTTTAGTGACAATATATGCCTTTAGGCATTGGGACCAAAATCCTATTTGACTCATAGAAAAGATCCAGTAATTTTCTGCGAGCTTTTAACAGCCAAGGTTTTGGACCCACAAAGGATGCAGGGGCTGAAAATAGATTTAGAGACGATTTAAGAGCACAGCTTACGATTTATGATTTGAGAATTCTGCACTTAAAGGCTTCCTAACTCTGCAATTGCCAAAGCTCCGTAATACTTCAGGTTTTAATTTGTTAAGTTCCCAAGCACATGAAGCTCTGCCACAGCTCATTTCCAGGATGATATCTTTCTTGACTAATTTGACCTCTTTGCTGCCCAGTTTATGCCAATACACCAGATGGAGCAGAAGACTGGTCACACTTACTGGTCTCTTCTTGTGACCTCCATACTAACAGGGAGAAGATGACTTTCTCTAAGAGCATGCAGACAAAAAGGCCAGGTTATCACAGCACACTGCATCTCAATTAATGGGTGCACACTCTTGGAATCTACAGCAGATGGCCATTTCCTAAATCAGAACTTGCAACACTGTGTATAGAAAAATCCTATGTTGGACTTTATTTGGGCAGAGAGGAGGAATTGAACTTCAAGTTTAAAAAACTGTTGAAATTGTGCATGATTTCTGTCATACTTTGCATAAATCACTGAAATCTGATTAAGTCACCCAGGTTAACATAAGCATTAACAATTCATTCTAGTAGATGAAATAAAATTTTAACAAATTTTAAGGCTCTATTTGCCTTACCAGGCTTCTTACACTGACTCAGAATATACTCTGTTCTACAATCAGGAATAAATTTAAGCAGATTGGTGGCTGAGACTTTCACTTGGAAAAGTTGAAAATTATTACTTCACTCCATAGGCCTTGTCTAATTTTTATTCCAGTGAATGTACCATGTCAAGTACATGAACAGTCCAACAAGTCAAGCCTTGATCAGGCCTGGAATAACTTGTATTGGAAACTCAGAACGATCGCATGAAATAATACACAATACAACATGGATAGCCAAATAAAGAAGAAAAACTATCTTTGAAATGAGAAACTCAAGCCTCCCATTGTCTCTTCAGTCATATCTGACTGTCACTTTTATTCCAAGCCCAGGGCCAGCAGAAGGCACCAGAATGAAACAGCCCATGCCTTATCTCCATGGCTGGTGCAGGCTATTCCCAGGAGCTGAGTAGTCATACACCACAGCATTAAAAACTGACTTGTCCTCAAAGCAGAAGGGCATACTAATCCAATCTGCCAGCATTTCAACACTGCAGCTTTAGGTGTAGAAAATGGAAATGCTAATGGATTACAGATAATTACAGAATATATTACTCCTAGTCTGCATTTAGGTGTTGATGTCTGTTTTTTCCACATTGGACTGGAAGAGTAGAAGGGAACACAGGCACATAGTACTTCTCCCTGTGAGACATTTGATAAGAGTGGGAGAGGATAAGGATTTATGTTCAACTCTGGTTTTTCTAATAGTCAAAAGCAGTGTAGAAATGAAGTCTAGAGATAGTCACGCCAAGAATATACTAGTCAGGCTGCAGTCTGCAGTGTGTAAAGGAATAAAAGAGAGGTACTGGGAAGTTATACAGTCTCCATGTGAGTTTATGAAGTGCCTCATAAATAAGTTTTGCTCAGCTGCCTTGATTTATTTCTTTGTTCTTTCCTCTTTTTATTTTTTTTTCTGTTTTTTCTCCCTTTTTTCCTCTTTTTAAGATGCCACGCTTTGAAAGAAAGCTTTGGAGACAGTAGCATTTTGTAGTGCAGGGTGACTTTTCTAAAATTATCCATTTTGGACCTGGCTCATGGGTGGGAGAGTGTGCTCACAGAGAAGTTAGAGACCAAGTTGAATGGGCAGAAAATGTTGCATCTTCCTGGTCCTACAAGTAACAGCAAGTTAGACAGGAGCAATCACTGTTACCCAACTACCTGATCTCCTTCAAGGCTGCATTTGGTGAACAGATTCTTATGGTTCTCCCATACATAAGAAGAAAATACCGAATTTGTGTAGAGACATTACATCAGAGGTTTAGGAGCAGTTAACCACTGACACTAGAATATTATTTTGCTGCCGCAGAGATTGTAGAAGAACGAAGGAATAGAGAGGATTCAGAATGATTGACAGTTTGAAAAACATT
This sequence comes from Rhabdornis inornatus, assembly GCA_013397075.1. Classification (NCBI taxonomy): domain Eukaryota; kingdom Metazoa; phylum Chordata; class Aves; order Passeriformes; family Rhabdornithidae; genus Rhabdornis; species Rhabdornis inornatus. The sequence continues at coordinate 1,255,637 of VWZS01001016.1, read as the reverse complement.
GCCTGCAACAAAATTTTCAAAGGTCTGAATCCATTATGTTTAAGAAAAAAAAAAAGGTGATTTGATTATGGGCTGTTAATTCTAATTTGGGTAACAATCTGATTGTAGCTGGCTCATCAACCTCATAAATAAAGATAAAAGAAGATTCAGGGACTGAAAATTGAAGCAAGGGAAGTTCAGACTGAGAAATAAAACAAGGTGAGAACTTTTAGAAGAGGTATAAGCAACCACCAAGATAACCAAACAATATTAATGTTAATATTGTTAGCTTGTTGATTTGGTTTTTTGCATCTTTTTTTTTTAATGAAAAAATATTTAATTCAAGCAAATTTATTCAGGAAAGCCTTATGACATGTATTATTCAAGAGTGCAGAATAGATGATGGTGATGATGATGATATTAATACAGAGCTAACATCTATTCTGAGTGGAAACCCGAGCTTATTTAATCCACAAGTATTTTGCCACTGGCTTGATTTCATTGTTGCTTTTCATTATGTTAAAAATTATTTCACCACACTTATTTTACTAATAAAATAAGCACACACAAATCCCACTTGAAGTAGACCAGGGGATATGGTCAAAGACAACACTCCAGGAATAAAAGGTTTCTTGGGTTATTACAGCCAAGTATCCATGCACCTGTGTACAGTACACTACTGCATAAATAAATAGTTAAACTGGCACAATAGGAAACACAGGTGATTGTGCCAGGACAGCATGATAAATTGTCACACCTGGCTTTGGCAGAGTGGAGCAGGAACTTTCAAAGCCAGCTTTTCCACCAAAGACTGTATCTCACGTGTCTCCTAAAGGAGGATACTGGGCAGAACAGGAGAGTACTGCTACATTGACCCCTCATTGCCAAGGTTCTAACCAATAGATCTTTCTAATGCAGTTGTTTTGAAGTGTGTTCCTTGTGTTTGCTTATGAAGAGTAAGAGCTGAAGGGCTTTTACCACAGAACAGTTTTCATATAAACCACAAACCCACATTTCATTTGCTAATACCTCTACTGCATATTTCCAGTCTCTAAAATAAATAATAGACAGTCATTATGTCATTCTTCTTTTTGAAATTCAGCCTCTCCCACAGGCTGTACATTACACCCAGCAGTCATCACAGACAGAGAGCAGGACTGGGTTTTTCTTAGTGTTGAAGACTCAGCGAGCTGCTGACTCAGAATCACCTTTCTTGGAGACATCTTTTCCTCACATGCTCACGTGTTAGTCCTTTGCTTAGACCACTAGAGCCATATCAAGAATATTTGATTCACCACATGGAAGCAGGAATTTTGAGTAATATTCCCCAAGGACTTAGAGTGTGGTTCAAAATAGCATCCATATACAGTTATATCTTAAGATGATAATTTATTTTTAGAATACAGCCCAGAGCATTTTTTAATGCCCACATTTCATATCACATTTGTCTTTGATTTGTGTTATGGAGACTCCCTTGTTAATGCGAAGTGTATACAACATACTTTTTTCAGCATTTTTGAACTGACATGCTATTTTTAGACAAAATTGGTTATTCCCTCATCTAGATACTATATTTTGATCTGTTGCTAACAGGCCTCAAGCCAACTTTAATATGTCATGTCCTGAAAAAAGAGTAGAGAAACAGTACAAGGGAGACATAGCTGAGTATCTATATGTACACAACACATACAGGAAAAAGAAACTCAGCTGAAAATGCCCATAAGCTTCCAGGTAGATAGTAGATAGCCAAAAAGCCATCCTCAATACCCTCAATACCTTCTTGTAAGGCTTTGGAAGGACTGCCACAGCATTTTGAGAATCTACTAGAACAAGTATTCCTATCATTACCCTGACCCTGGTGAATTACTCATCTGTGATCACCCAAGCTTTTGTAACTGAGGCAGAAGCAAGGCTGGGATCTGGATTCAGCTTAGTCCCTCACCTTGATGGGATCAGCAGGATCCCTGATCTGTTGGCTGGGGAACTGCTGGTACTGTCACAAGGAGAGTGGCAATGGGCAGCTCAGGCAGAGAGAGTTTTGATAGAAGTTCTTCAGTCTGATCAGCCAAAGGATTCACGCTTTTTACAGGTGTGTTGAATGCTTTTCTGGTAAGAAATTAGAACATACTCAGCCTGTATGAGCTGATGCAAAAACCCTAGCACATATATTATTACAGACCATCTACTAGGTTTTATAACAGATAGTCTTAGATTTAAAACCAAACTATCATGGCAATCTTTTCTTGCACAGAGCTGACTTCACCAGTCCCTAACCCAGGCACTTTGCCATTCATTGCCTTCCCAGCACTGCAACCCTGTAGCCCTGCAGCACCACAGAGAGGCCGTAAGGACTGAGGCTTGCCAGGGCTGCTCTGCCTGCACTTTTCTTGACTTGCCTGCAACTCTATGGGTAATTTGTTCTACTTTTGCCTATATTTATATGGTACGACCATGGTTTTATACAGATAGCTGTAACAAGCTGTCGTTCTGTGGAGAATGAGATACTTACACCTCAAACACAACAATGCAAGGTAGAGAAATACAATACCACAAAACCTTGGGAAGTGGAGAGGCAGGATGCAGCACAGAAAAGTGCCTGTCTGGAATGATAAAAGGTGGGCCCAGGCTGGCATTGAGGTGTCCAGAGATATAAACCACCCAGCAGTAGGCTAAGGATTGCATACCAGGAGCTGCTGGGTTTGATGACAGTAAAGAAAAGAGAACAGCAGTATCTTCCACAAAGTGAGCGTTAGAGAGTAAGTATGGATTTAATATGGAACTGTAAAACCATGAACAAAGGCAAAGGTGTATGGTAGGAAAAAGTGTGTGATAGAAAATGTATAAAAATGGGCAAAGTAAGGGGAAGAAACCAGCAAGACCAAGACTGGATGCTTCCCATTGAAGGATCAGGGGCTGGTGGCTTGTGGTCTTACCCTTTCCAGCAGCACAAGTCTGCTGACTGTTAGTTCACAGGAGAAATAAAAGGGTAAGCATTCCTCAATAAAAGCATAGAAAACCAAGAACTGAGTGCTAATATTTCAATTGTATCACTGTTCTTGAGACCTTTTCTGTAGAGAAGCATTCTAATTGCATAATTAGTTTCTTTTCAAGGTCAGAAATAGGTCCAGAGTAATAACTACATTTGAATTAGGCTGCTGAGATTTCCATCATACTAACAATAAAGCAGTGGATTCATGTGTATGCAGTGTGCTTCCCCCTTACCCATAAACAACACTCTGAAATACCACCTCTCCCTCAGTTGCACTTGTTTACTAGTTTGGGAACAGCAACTGCAGTTTGAAAAGGGCAGTGGCCCTTCTGATGGAGTGGACCCACCATCAAAATAACTCTGGAAGAAAATCCAGCAATCCTCCAAACAAAACCACTCTTTTTGTTACTGGTTATCAGCCTCTGATCTTGTCCATCACTGCTCCACAAAAGCTGCGCTTCCATAACTAAGGACAGTGCAGACACAGAACAAGCAGAGATCAGAATTACTTAAATCGACACTGTTACCAAAGGAAAAACAGCCAAAGGGGCTGCTCTGGCTTCAGAAAAGAGGTGACAAGACTTACAGTCTCCAAGTGCTCCAGCAAAAGGTGGAAGATGTGTGCAATTTAATTTTGTTATTTGTGAAATAATGTTTTTATATCTCCTTTCTTTTTAAATGAGAGGCTAACCATAATGTAAACCAAAATATTAAATTTGATTTTGCATATGTAACACAACATCAAGAGAAAAAGATCAAACCTGGAGGCACAAATATTGGAGACATCTAAAATCATCTTTCAAATCAGCACACAGATGTTAAGAAAATAAACAGCTAACAATGGCTCATTTAACATTTCTATCCAGATTTCTTCTGTATTATAGACAGCTCTCAATTTGACTGTGTTACCTATGAAACAAACACCAAGGGGTCTATGGATAGCTGTGGTCTCTAGGAAGCTGAGATAGTTGTGCCAAGAAATAAATGATGTTGTAAAGCTGATAAAGGGACATGATGTAATGATAGACAGGTCATTAATAGCTTTACATATCTGGAAGGGTGAAGATGCTTGAATTGCTTTAATATTGAATAACCTCGTTTTATAAGAGGAGTATTTTCCACAGGAAAACATCAACAGAAAAAAATGGGCTTTTAAATGAACTTTATTTATATTTACCTCTTTTTGCAAAATAAAGATTAATTAAAGAAATTTTCCTTATTTTTTATTCTACCAGAATTTCTCAATTCTTTAGAGAAATTTGATTTGTAATTTTCCAGTATAAAAATATTTTTTATTTCAAATTGTGTATTGTATATTTTTATTATTTTTTCACATTAAATATTCTTGATTTTTTCAATATCTTCTCTTAAGTAAAAATGTCAGAATCAGCTTTTTCAGGAGCAAAACCCAGAGCTCTGTGAGCTGCATGAGCTCACTGAACAGCTTGATTAAGTCTATTGTGACTGAGATGAGTGAACCATTATTTTACAAATTGCTGTTTATTAGTTCTGAAATACCCATTAATTTTTACCAATTAAAAATTAATACATTTCTTTGTCAAGTTCATATAATTCTTTCCAGACTGTAATTTAGACCATTGTTTCTTTGGATTTCAGGACTTTACATGGATTTCTGCATGTTGTTCAAGATCCTCCTTGAACAGTGGAAAATATTTCTTAGGTTTCTCTTAAATTCTTCATTATGCTATTCATTGCAGAGTATTCTTGAATCCAGATCAAGTAGGTAATTAAAAAGTTCTCAGGTTAGGCATGTGAAATGTTTCATTAAACAAAATTCTTCAGTGTTGATCAGTACTTAAGAGTTTGGGTGAATCTGGCCTTGGAGAATGTTTCTTCTCTCGGAGCAGTTTAAACAATACTTCTCTCTTAGTAAATTATGTCCTTGTCACTGATTACTCTACTTCTGGTCCTCTTCAAAGAGAAGAGTGCTATCTTTTGATTTAGAACCAGGTCTCAGTACTTGGACTACAAAACTTGCTCATTTGCAGAAGTAATTAATGTCTGTGTCAGGAGATGGGATATTTATTATCAGGTTTAACTTGTTTCATTAGAGGTACATCTTGTTCCAAGGATAAATAAAATCAAATAGACACTGTAACACTGAGCACTTTAATGACCTAATGTTTATGTTCGTTGGCTCCTTGTCCTGAAAGGAATTCAAAGTGGTGCCAACAATAAGAATTGTGCCAGCAAAGAGACACCTAAGCATAACAGGACCCACAGGAGACAAGGGTATCTCCTAAATCCCATATGGCCCCAGAGCACCTTAAAGTCCCTACTTGGACAGTGAACTCAGCTCCAACCAGAGCTAATCTCAGGCAGGTGCCAGCAGTCCCTTGTCAACATGAGTTGGTGAAATACCTGAATCAAAATCTGATGGACTTGAATGAGCGTACACTGTCCTGGCTCGGAGGCAAGTCCAGGAAATTAACTGTCCACTGCTGCAAATACTTCACTGGGTCATGTGGCACTTGGATCTGCACTGATCCAGCCATTCCTACCATCTCTTACTTCTCCTAAATCACCAAGGCTGGAGGCAGCTTCCATGCTTTGCCCTTCTGAACAGGACAGTTGCACTCTTCTCCCCCAGCACATCCATGTGTTCCTCCTGCAACCTTTGCCCTGGGAAAACATTCATGTGTGCACTGAGTCCTGAAACTAGTGTGAACCCAGGAAAATAAAGATTGGCTTTTGGTTTGGAGAAGAACCACTTACAAATCCACCCACATGCTGAAAGGAGCCAAAGCTACAAGCTCTGTCTCTTATGAGAAAAATAATTCAAGACTGCAAATAGTCTGAGGCAGGCAACAAATTCTGCTCTACCTGAAATTCTAACAGATCATATCCTTTCATTTGTGAGATTTACCAACTCTAATGTGACTTTCAAACACAAGGAAAAGGAAGGTTTCTCTGAAGATCAAATCTATCACATCAGTGAATTCCATTCATCCTGAGCAGATTAATGAGGCTCAGTGGGGGACCCACGGGTCAGCTCAAGCATCACCTCTGCAATGTCCTTCTCTGAAGCTCCCACGTGTCTTCAACCCCATCTTTACTTTCTAGTGTAATCCTTCTTTCAGGGTCTCAGACTAGAAGAACTCTCAAATCTCTGCATCTATAATCTAGCTATGCATCTGCCCTAGACATAATTTCTGTCTGTTCTTCTAGAAACAGTGGACATTTGTGGTTGGACTCAAAAGCAAATTTTTCCCTACACATACCTATTTATGTATCTGAAACTGAAGCCTAGAAATACCTTTATTCCTTTCTTTAGGTCTTGACCCATCTTATCCTCAGAAGATGTTGTGACACTTGGTAGCATCTTTGTCATGTAACATGGCAAGTAACCATTTCTACATTTTAAGTTATCATTTTTGCACTCTTAAATCAAGGAAACACAAAGAGAAACACAAATTTTAAAAATTAAAAATTCCTTTCAATCTTTTTTTTTTTTTAATTTGGGGAAATGTTATAATATATTTAAGGTTTCACAACCTCACTGCTGACACATGAATTAAAACGTGACAGCTTTAAATACACAGTTATTGATTTGAAATGCCCAGAGCACAGTAAAGTAACACAGGTCCTAACCTGAGACATTGTATTTAAATTCTGCACTAAATCAGATGGCACTGAGATCTGGAAGTAACAGGTATTACAATTGTAAATATTTGCAAATGATGTGTAAGGTCTCAGTACAACAAAGTAAAAATAATTTTCTTTTTGTCCTGGAGACTAATAAACTTAATCATTCTGAGAAAGCTCCTAAACATTTTCAGTGATCACATGTGATCGCCGTCTTTCAGAAAAAGGATAATCTTACTTTTTAAAGTTTTAAGACACAATTCTGAGCCACAAGTAGCTATCCATGAAATAACTTTGGAAGATCTACCTCTTTTAATCTGCTCAAGGTAATGAAAACATTTCTATTTCTACTGAAAACAGTTTCAGCAATTTTTAAGACAGGCTCTGATAAAGTTCCCTTTATATCACTACTGAAATATAGATGTAATATGGTACACCTGCAGTCAAGTATTTGCATCACTCCTGTAATTGCTATGGATGGTCACTAATACTTAAGGCTCTTGCTAAACCCACTAATTTTAATGATCCAGCTCCTAGACTATAAATCAGGCTCTTCCTCAAGTCTCTAATCAAATCAAGACCTAAAAGAGTAGCTGGATCTGCATTTCTTGAATTCTTTAATATTATGAGAGTAGTTTGAAAGTTGCAATATCAAATATTATTTTGCCATTCTGTAACTCCTTGTATAGAAACCCTGAAGTGAGCCAGAGGGAAAAAAGTTAAACTTAAAAATGATCCATTATTGTCCATCATTATTCATTATTATTTTAGAAAATTATGACATATAGGTGATAAGATCATATGTGTGTCTAAAATCAGATACATTAAGTATTATTTTCAAATATGATTTCTAGTTCCCTGTAAAGCTGAGGTTCCAGAAGAACCTTAGCTAAAATTACACTTCTTTTCAATTCCTCTGAAAAATCAAGGTGAAAATTTTCAACATTTTCACTTAAATGACATCCCAAAGATCACCAGGGTATGTATTGGTGTTGATAGTACAGTCCAGAAGTTCCCAATTCTGTTTTTGCCATCAGTTCTCATGAACTTCAATAGGTACTGACTGCATTCAGTTTTTCAATATTACTTTTTCAGAATATATTTTCGTATTCTTCAGAATATTTCTGAACTGGAATAATAAAAGTTGCTGATTTCTTTGTATTAATTTTATTTTCTTATTTTAAAATAGATATTCAGATCTTGAGACTACATCTTTCCCCAATAAACTGCAAACTTCAGTGTATGAAAAAAGCCAATCTATTTCCTTTGTAACCATCCTTTCAACATTGAAAATATAATGGATATTAATATTGAATACTCACCAAGCTGCAGTACTTTTAAAAACTCTTAGAGCCTTATTGGTAATATCGTGTTCTATCATTAGCATCAATTACTGTTCAAATGACCACAGAAAATAAAGATCTTGATATATCCTGATGCAGAAGATGAATAAAAGCCTCTCTCAACATATTATTCATAAGTGTAGTGTCTATTTCTATTAGGATTCCTGGAATGTGATGCAATCACAGGAAAAGAATGGACCATTGACTGCAAGAGTAACCTTTCCTGATGCTCTTCGCAGATTTGTCACCAAGGGTGAACACTCTTACCTGAGGTAAGTTCCTTTACGACTGGAACAGGCCAATTGTGCCTTTATTTTTGAGCTGCTTGCAAGCAATGGCATAAAAGTCACATTTTGCTGGTTTTGAGTAGCTCCTAGTTATGTGGATGAATTGTTGTTATTTTTTCACCTCATCCTTTGTACAGTGCAGAACAGAAACAAAAGCTCTTGGGAAAAAATGTTTCTATAATTTCCCATTATCAGTAGTGAACATTAACAAATCTCTTGTCTGGGTTATTAAAAGAAAGTCGGGAGCTACATAACCATGGAAACACAACTTCCAGCCCCCTCAAGCTCATGACTACTCCAAGCCATGACAGGCAAAGCCTTGGCAGCAGGAGCATATGATCCATTGGATCTGCTGACATTCTAGGCACTAAATTTTTTTTTAACTTATGTACAGTGGCGTTTTTTGTTATTAGATTGGACTTTTCAAAGGAAAATACAAACACATAAAATGATAAAGAGGTTTTTCCATTAACTCAAATGAGTTTTCTGTGTGTTTACCACGACCATTAATTTATGGGCTATGCTGGCACCTGGGGACCTGACCACAGATCTATTTTTGTTTTGGGCATTTGAACAAGCACACAGTGAGACACTGTTCTGGTCCTAAGGATCTTACATGTCGTACAAATAAAATAGCTAAAGTATGTGAACAGAAAAAAAGTCCTCTTCTGCCTGTGTCTTCGAATACACACTATAATGACATCATTGGAAAACCAAGTTGCTTTACTCAGTCAATGCCTAAGGATCCTAAGGGTGCACAGAAACTCTGCCCTGGTTTCAAACATTGAATCTCTGTTTCCCATGTACTACTGTTGCCTCAGCAACAAAGCTGTACAGTTTTCCTCGAAGAGATATGCATCTTCTGCTCTGTTAATCAGGTGCTTTTCTCAAGAACATATTTCACTACAAATTTAAAAACTGTCACTATCACACTCTTTTCACTCCTCTATAAGGGAAGACTACAACCAAAGATCTTCACAAATGTCTGGGGTAACAGCTGTTACCTTACCAAGCCAGGTACTCAGGGTGGTGACAGAAGAGGTGTTGAAACAGTGTTATTGCAACCCTTCTACTGTAGTTAAACCTCCAGTTCACCATTTTGGTTCCTGGAAAGTTCAGCTTCCACTAGGAAGTTCCTGACAGACCACCCTGTGAAAGGCTGTTTTCAGATTGAGGGCATCTTCCATACCTAAAATTAGAGAGAGAATCTTGTTTGGGAATAGCTTCAAACTTTTCTGCTCCTATTGAAACAATTCTTAAGGTACTCAACACAACAAAATCATCTTTGCATTCTAAGAGCTCCCAAGCCCTCACACATCCCAAATCTTGAGAGGGCCTGCACCATACTGCTGGGAACCCTGGATGTCACTCCCATGCTCACTGCATGGGGAGGCAGGACATCCAGAGGCAGGCTCAGACCCAGCACAATCATTCATTGGCACTGCCAGAAACCCCACTCTTCTTTCCTTCTGAACACACCTTCAGCAATTTTACCAAGCACAGATTTCACAGTATGCATATTATTTATCAAATAATCTTCAAAGACGCGTGAAAAGTTTCTCCTTGGGGAAAGAAAAGAACTGCTCATGATGCTGGATGATCATGTTGCTTACAGCAGTTTCAAAAGGGTTTACTAGTGCGGTGGTGTGAGCCTACAAAAACCAGAGCAGAATATTGACACTGCTGTTTTAAACAGAAACATCCCAGCAGTACCCAAGGAGTCCTGCAGGCTTTAGAGGAGGAAGGGATTATGAGGACTGGGATATTTCCTGAGCTCCATCTGCTTTCTGTGCTGTGAGGAGTAAAATGCCAAGATCCTTATTGCTTTGTTTCATCATCAGGGTCCTGTAATGGGATGTCCTCCTTGAAATGTGACTAAATCTTTTCTTCCTGGGATGTACATATACATATATACATACACATACATACATGCTTACTGGTCACATCCCTCCAAAGCAGAGCCCCACTCGCCCACAGAAGTTCCTAACATAAGATTATCTCACCAAAAAGGTAAATACTTGGCTGGGGGGGGCAGCCCATGATGCTTAAAATAGCTGCTTGAGATTTCTGTGCTCTCACAGTGCTGCTGAAAACCTGCAAAGGGGAAGTCACTTGGCCTACAGTCAAGTGTCCATGCAGCATAGAAGAAATCACTAGGAAATATCAAGGTTTTCATTCACTTGTCATCCAAATTGCCCAGCCTTCTTCTGAGGAAGAGAACATAATGGATCAGGGCTGCTGTGCACTGTATTTTATATTTTAGTTTGGAATTAAAGCAGAGACTCAAGAAGTGAAAATCCTGAAAACACAATGCTGAATGTTATTCCTGGCAGTCTCTTGCATCAGCATGCGTTGTTCCCCTCCTGTTAAAGGCAAACCACTTTTAGGTCCAAGAAAGCAGGACCTGAATGTCTAGGAGACGACCAGGCTACTGGGTGCCTGCTCTTCCTGTTTGAATGGATTTTTCTAAAGTTATGAAGCCTGTTTATGTAACTAAATCTGAACTGAGCCCTCTAAGTATGAAAGTCTTGTATCGTAAATGACAAGTCTGGCAGACCTAACACAGTGTGAACTGCTCAGGTCCCAGGTAACTGTGATCTTCCACTGCTGCCGGCAGACCTGCTCTGCTGTCAGTGCTAGTTCCCATGTCAGCCAGCTGGAGAAACTCCTTGGACATATTACACTGCCAGCTGGAGTGCAAGAACACTTTCCTCTCCTAAAGTTAGAATGTCAGATTTTAAAAAATACAGTTGTAACATTGTTAGGAATCCTGTCCAAAATGAGCAGATGTAATTACATCCACCTGCAAGAACACTGTGCCAGCCCAGTTCACAGAGATTTCTTTCTGCTCAGAACCATTACTGAGCCAGGTCAGTTTTAGGAGAGGGAGAAGAGTAGCACAGGTGTTCTACACCAGGCACTGAAACGTGGCTTCAGATGTGCAAGGGCAATTTCACCAAGTGCCACCACATGGGGTAAATATAACTATGTGGGGTTTTTCAACTCCATCAGCTGCCTGATGCCATTTTAGTCATCTTTTATTGTTCTACCTCATTCTAAAATGTCGGCTGGGTCCTTGCATACTACAGCTGTTGAACTATTTAGATGCTGATGAGGGAAATTCATCATCTCTATCCTTCAAAGCAGCTACCTTTCTTTTCTTTATCATGCTGCATAAGCCTTTTACTTGACTATTAAAGATAAGCCAGGTAAATACCCATTCTTTAATTAAGTTCATCCCAGCAGTCACAAGAAGCTGTCAGAGTTATTACAAGAATATTTTTGCACAACAGAAATGGAAAATAAACTATCCAGTATTGTAAGTTCAAGGTTCCATGAAGCATGGGCAAAACCCTAAGTTTTTGGTGGACAACTCTTCATCATTAAATTGTTTAGCAAAAATTGAAAATGTAACATGAGAGCATCACTACTGCCCATTTTCATATTTAAGTTTCTCCAGGAATTGTGACAGAGATGGGTGCTCTTATGATAACAAAGCACCCTTAGGGAAGATACGGGAGCTCATCTCACTTCTATTATTCCATGCAGCTGAACAACTATAGTTAGGCATCCAGAGAGATTTAGGCTGAACAGAAGGGCATGCTATGATTATAAGTGCTTTCAGGGGCAATACTCTTGGAGAATAGGTAGGCTGGATTGGTTTTTAGTTTTTGAGATTCTTGATCTATATTTAGGCAAGATTTAAGTGCTCAAATGTCTTTAAAACTGAGGTTTAATGGAGAAAAACACTTTATAAAACTATTTCCTTTATACTCTAAGCCTTCTTGTCTGGATGAAAATTTAAAAAAAAACAAAAAACCCAGAGGATTTAAAGCAAAGAGCTGAAGGAAAACTTGTCTCTCAGTCATGCTCCTTTATCTCCACAGATGAGTTAGGTACCTTTTCATTTGTGAAATTTACCTAGCTGTATTTTGTCTTGATCCTTGAAATACCCTATTTTATTTTTTAGATTTTACATAGTTTACATCACTTCAGCATTAACCACATCATTAGGGCTCCAATGCCGTCAGAGCTTGACTTGGCCAGTATCATTGTAGGTTTGGCATCAACACAGTTTGAATTCAGAAATGTTATGTAATCTCAAAAGTAAATTATTTAAATACCTTCATACTCATATATGTAAATAATTACTTATATGCATGATGTAGTCCATCATACTAATGAATAGAGTATCAGAAGGCATCTTGGAACACTAATTGATTTCTATTTATAAAGATATTTATGTGCCTTAATATATATATTAGCTTTTATAAATATGCATATATATATATAAACATATATATATCACAAAATCTTTGTTTTTATTGAATCAGTCTGTTGCCACCTGCTTAATCATTTATATCTTCATCCTGACTGCTATTTAATCATGAAGCTGGTGCAAAACACCATGCCAGGATAGATATTTATTCTACTGCAGAGGATGTACTAATATATGATAATATACCAGGTATCTGACCAGCAGGAGGGAGTGATTCTAGCCCCAGAAAAGTCCATTCTTCTGCATTTTCATTTCCTGTCCATCATAGGACTACACAAGAAGTTTAGAGTATCAAGCCACAAGACACATGAGTGCCCAAATGAAAACAGAAGCACTTGTTGCCATCCTTCTCTGCTTCTGTGTGAGACAAATGACGTTCTTGTAACTCCCAAAGAGATCAGTCTGTCACTGCTGCACAGAGTGGCTCTTCAGAAGAGCCAAGCAGACCTTTCTGGGTTCAGGACACAGTAATGTACCCAAATCTCCAGCAATCTCACAAGGGGCATGCCTGTCTTTACAGCTTGTTAAGAAAAAAATCTAACTGAAAGACATTTCCAAGAAGCAGAACTTAAAATGAAATCCTATTGATAAGCCACAATTGGAAAGTACAAAATATATACTTTTATTAAAGTTATTAGTCATTGCAAGAGACCAGAAGGGTTGCTGGCTCAAAACACTTCAGGTGTGTGTGTGGGGAAAGGGGCAAGTCAAATCTTCCCCTGCGATGCAGTGCTCAGCTTAGCACATCCCACCTGTGCCACACCCCTGGCAGACCCGAAGCAATGGTCCACATCCCACCTCTGCCATCCCTAATCCAGCTCCTGGGTTGCCACCAAATCAGAAGTCCCAGCTGGGGGGAGTGCCTAGGAAAGCCAAATTGGACTGAAACCAGAATGCAATATTTTCTCATGGCTCTTTTATCAGCTAGAGCACAGCTGGAAGTAGGTGTGGTAGCTATATCTGTATCTCTTATCTTTTCTCTCTAATTTCTTCCTCTCAGAGTTTGGGTAACTTAAAGGTAGGTTGGAGTTCGCTAAGTTGAGGGGGCTTCCCTTTGTTGAGTTAATGCTTTGTGAAACGTTTCATGTTGATTGAATGTTGCTTTACACTTTTGCCAAAAGTTAACCGATTTTCTAAAGCTTGCCAGTGAAGTTTTTGTTGTTTTGCCTTCTTGAGAATATCTTGTTGGTGTTTCTCCTTGTGTCCAACTCAGCTACATAAAAAGCCTGTAAGCTCCTCTAAGGGACTTGGTGAGGAAGTTCTGGGGCCTTACAATCATGAAGGCATCTGTGTCACTCCTATGAAGAGCCTCAGTGTCAAAGAGGAGGAGCAAAACATAGTACTGGGTTTGAGGGAGAAAATGAAAAGCTGGGTATGAAGAATTATCTCTGCACCACAGTCCAGTGCCCCTCCACTGCTGAAGGCAGCTGGCAGGTGATCCACTACAGAGAGCTCATATAAATCCAGCACAGCCAGAGTGGGCTTCGTCAGCTGGGAGTTCCTGGGGATAGTGAGAGCAGCTCAGATCCCACTTCCTTCCCTGTGGCTGGGGCTCTGGCATTGAGCTGCACCAGAAGGAGAAGTGGATACTATTACTATCAGGTGCCTTTCTGTGCTGTCTGCAGATGAGGATCAATGCCCTCGGCGAGCTTGGTATGTGATGCCTATGCAAGATAAAAGCCAAAATGTTTCAGGATTTGATTATGCTTAACGGATTTCCAGGCAGAAGTTTGTACTGCCTTGAAATACTGGCTATGTGCTCATTTAATTACCATGAAATCATTTTTAATGAGAATTAGAAATTTGGGTTATTCTTAGTCACTGACAAAATTTCTGGTACTACTGATCTAAACAAAGAGAAGAAATGAAAGAACCAAGCACATACTAACAACTGATGTCTGTTTTTTGTACTTTTCCATTTAAATGCAACTCATGTTGCTATACACAAAAAATTTATGACCACAAGATAATTTTTGTCATCACTATATCAGGTTTTTAATGTGATATTCTTCATAGCATCTAGTAACAAATACTCAATTATCAACCTCCAAAGGTTTTTACAGTACATACTGCCAATAACAATTGAGTCAATAGAGGCTTCTGTCTAAGTGACTATACAGATCTATTGACCCAAGTGTTAAATATTAACTGAGGAGATTCCAAGGTCAATATTCTCCCACAGCACCAATAAATCCTAATGTTCTTCACAATAAAAAGGATGCACCTAATACCACATATCCTGAAATCTGTTGCCTGGATGCCCCAATCTCTCTACTAACCAAATAAAAGATGCTCAGGAAAGAGGGAAATCTTTGTTATAGGTGTGAGTAAAGAGCAAAAGGTGCAGTAATCCAGCTTTCAGACCCATATTCCATTGTATTCTTTAGAATAAGGTGTCCTTTGTTCTAAAATATGCCAGGAAAAATTCCCATCTGTAGTCAGCAGAACATGGCGAGAACGGGTGGCTGCTTATCTCTTCCAGATTCATATTCTCTAACTATGAGTCTTCATCCAAATTTAGGTGAAACCATGGAGAGAATTAATTTCCCTCTTACACCAGTGAATGGGGAACCTATCTCAGCTTCATTTGAGGATCAACTGAATTGCCAGAAATTTCCTATGAAGAGCATTCATGAGAATATATGGACTTGGAGAAGACAGAAATTTCTGATGCAAATATCTCCTGCTTTTTTCTCAATTAAAAAAAAAAAAGCTGTTAGCTGTTTCAAGGAATGCTCTAAACAACAAAAATTAAATTTTACTACATGATCCATTATTGCACTTGCTTTGCAGTTAGAAATGTTGAAGTTGGCCTGTTAGATATTACTATTTATATTTCAATCATCTGAATTATCTGCACATGTGATCTTGGTAAAAGTTAATTATTGCCCAGCTACTGCTCTTTCAAACTCAATAGGATTTTCTGTGTGGCAAAACATCCAAATCAACAAGAAACACAGTTTAGGGCCTGAATGACTCACGTAGTCACTCAGCAGATCAGAAGGAAGGGCAGAAGCTAAATCAGGATGATTTCTAGTCTCATAGGTGGAATACATAATCACCAATTTGTTTCATGTATAGCATAAAAAATAATTGCTGCTGTTATAAGATGTCCAGTAAAAGATTTCATTATGCATCGAGTTTAACTCTTACTCAAGGTCAGAATTAAAAGGCAAAACAAAATCTTGTTTTAAGTCAAAACAGCCCTAAAGCAGCTGCTTTCTTTGTTACTGTTATGAGATCAAAGAGATCAACCCAATTGCACTGTGAGAAGCAAAGTGATTAACATATATTTATTTGATTGATTAAGCATGGTAAGTAGATACTTCCACAGATAAACTGTGTTACCATGTTAAGCATCAGGCTCTAAGAGAGCAGCAAAATAATCCTACTCATAATTATGTTTTAGGAGCAAATGACCTATATTGTGGAAATTAGTGACCCAATTGATTTCAGTGCATAGACCGAAAGCAGTGTTTTGCATAAGGATGCAAGGATGAAAAATGTAAGAATGGAAGGATAAATAGTGTGAGTAAACACGTCAGCAGGATGGGAAATCCCATTCCAAGAAGACAAAGATTGCATTCAAAAAGTTGTGTGTACATACCTTAACTAGCAATTTTATGAGCTTTAATATAGGCCTAACAAGATTCACTGCAAATTTTTCACCCATATAAAGTTTTTCAGCATGGGGTAAGATTCACCCTTTCACAAACAAGCATTCTTGGGTTCTGGGAATTTTTGGGGGAAGGTATTTTGTTTTTCCATATATGCTCATTAATCCATTATTTCTCCATACAATTTCCTTGGAATAAGGGCTAAGAGATTTTTATTTTTTTTTACCAGAGTGGCATTTATAACCTATATGTCAAAGTGAATGATCCAATAGCAGTTAAGGGAATTTTCAAATATTTACTTGTATTCTGTATTTTCTCCTGTGTATGTGCAATGTTAAGAATACATCTCATTATTTATTTTTACACTGCTTGACATTAATCTTGGGGGGAAAGAATGAGAAATTTTTCTTATTTGCTCACTCTAGCTTCTGATATTTAAATGCAAATTACCTCCTGTTAGTTGGATTGTTATTCTTATCTCTCTGAACCTTGTCTTTCTTGTATCTCTCATTCATTCTGCTTTACTATCTGTGAACTGTCTTTTTTTAATTCC
Organism: Rhabdornis inornatus; assembly: GCA_013397075.1. NCBI lineage: Eukaryota > Metazoa > Chordata > Aves > Passeriformes > Rhabdornithidae > Rhabdornis > Rhabdornis inornatus. Next base: position 1,238,984 of record VWZS01001016.1, on the reverse strand, counting down.
TAGAGGCAAAATCCCTTGAGCCTGTTCTAAGATGTATAGTAGTAAACATTCTCTTCTCTCAACTGGTACAGCCATTCATCTACATTTCAAGTCTCATGCTGCTGGAAACTGGAAAATAATCAGAAGATTTGTTTATATATATATATATATCACCGTGTTTCTAAAGTTCAAACCATTATAATAAGAAAATCCTATCCAGTATTGATAGAGAAAAAATGTCAAACAGAAAATATGGACATATTGGGTATTCAGAAGGCTGAATCTCAAACAATATTGTACTAGGGGGAGGGATCAAAAGTAATTTCGAAGTTAAATATTTCAGAAAATGTAGGAGATGAACAGTAGGCAAAGGTCTTATAGTCACACCTTTCTTTTTTTTTCTTGTGCTAAAATCCATAATTGTAAGACTGAGCAGATACAATGCCATGAAAACAGTTTGGTTCACTTTTAAACTTAGGAATGTACTGCCATAACTAAATTTCAATTTTTAGTGAGAAAATTTTATTGGAACTGACATTTCTGAACACTTGCAAGATGGAAAAAATACTAGCAATAACATGCACAAGGGCATGAGCCTGATGATAGATTCTTAGGAGTATTGCCAGATTGTTTTATAAAATGTTTAGGAAAACTTAGAGAAAAATAAAAACGAGGATTCTTCTTATTACTGGCAACACAGACTCGGGAAATAAATACTGGTCTTTAATATTTGCTGCTGATTTTATTCTTTTAATTGAATTTAGTGTTCATGGAAAATGGAAAATCAGCAAATTTTTTCTATGTTGAGAAAAAATGAAAACAGCCATAAAGCAGCTTTCTGTGCATAGCCCCATAAATGCCTTTCTACATTAACAGACCTTCCTGATTGGGTTTTTGTGTGATGTGGCTTTCCATAAGATGGCCCTGCTCGAGTGGGATTGTTGGGCCAGGTGACCTCCAGAGGTCCCTTCGAAGTTCAGCTCTGTGAAAGGGGAATAAACGTGTTGGTAACTTTCTGAGATGGGTACCTATTTTGTGGTCTTCTCAGAGCCTATTAGGGTTTGTTCTTGAAGATCACAAAACTGCCAAGAGACTTTAACAAACTTCACTCCCTTACAACCTGTCCGGTTCAGACCTCACTACACGAGAGCCATTTAAGCGTGTGAGTAACTTCAATATATAAGCACTGTCACTAAATCAAGCCTGCAAGGCTTTTACTAATTTCTTTAATGGGCTGTTGATATGTTTAAAATTATGCATTTGTGTTTTGACCCAGACCTCAGCTTTGTCCTGAGTTTCCTTCAAGCTGAGCCCCAGCCCAGGCACTGGCTGTTCAGGGGGGTCAAGTACTAGGGTTGAATGCCCCTCATTTCTTCCAATTATATCTTTAGGTTGTTTTCTTTCTTTTTATATTTTTCATTGCTTAAACTTCAGTACCTTTCTAAGCAGATATTCTTCTCAGTGTAATGCTGTTAAGTCCCCCCCAGAGAGTTTCATTCTTCACTGCTATTCCTGGATTCCTGGCTTATTGCACATAGAGCCTTGCAGCTAAGCAAAGTTCTGACCCCTGGACAGGGTTGGGTTTTTTTATCATCAGCTTGTATGGGGTTGTTCTTTGTAAGGTCAATATTTCTGCCTAAGGCCAGGGTAAATCCTCAAATGTTATTTAAAATCCTTCCATCAGCTTCTTTCTCCTGTAAGTTCAGGGATAAACTTTTCAGCCTGGTTCTTCTAGCAAATGCATCATTTTATTTAAATACAAAAAAGGAAATTTGAGAGTGTATTGCCACTTCGTCTTCATGCATGGGTTAATAGCTCAATAGCAGGATTCACTATAGAGCTAAGGAAGATGCCACCTGTGACAGCTGGAAATTTCTTGGTAGTCTAGAAATTTTTCTATCAACCTGGTCTTCTAGGGGCAGGTTTTTCTCCAACCTTTGCTGTTTCAAAACCAGAGTATCTTCCCTGACTCCTGTAAGATTGCAACTGATTTTTTGCAATTAACTTGCAAATAAAGTAACTCAGAAAAAATAGTCCTTCTAGTGTGATTTTAGTCACACTGAAAGAATTGTCAGTAATTTTCTTTTACACAGTATAAACTTATACTTCAGACCTTGGTTTTGCTCTCATTTAAACACATGTGTTTTGAAAAAATGAATACTAAAAAACCCAAAATCTAATATTTTCTATTTGTTGCCTAATGACTAATTTCTTTTTTATGTAATGAAGAACTGAGTAGCAGACAATTATTTCATTATTTCTTTGAAGAAAAATAGCTTATCAAGTATGCTGGAGCATTCTTTTTAGCTAGGAAACTAGACCTTAACAGGGCTTGGATAAAACCAGAATCTGACAATCAAACAAAAGACAATGCTTCATGAATTCTCTACAATATTTTTTTCCCAGAAAATTACTTTAAAAGGAAGCTACAATCTTTTCTTTTCTGAATTGTCCCAAATCCAACTTCATTAAATTTTTTAATCATGTAGAGCAGGGGAAAAGTCAGAATCTTAATACTTCTACTGCAGGTATTGTGGTAGTGCCAGTCTATTTCCTCAGAAATGTGTTCAGACATTACAGGAACAGGCAACAGTATAAAACATTTCACTGAGCAGGTCAGAGTGCTTATCAGCCATATTCGGGATTTAGATGGCCTTTTCTGAGTGCCAATGATGTTGAATTTAATCTTATTAAAAATTTCAGCTGCAGTGGTAATAGGTCACTGGTGAATTGTATGCAGACTTTGTGTAAGACAGAGGTTTCCTATCTGTTTTCATTATATCTAATATAGATAGATGGACAGTGATTGTGTTCAGATCAGATTTAAACTGAATGAATTGAAGATGAGGCTTCAAAGTCTAGACCTGAGTTATATAGTTTGGTTTCAATGATCACATTCTCCAGGCTTAACTTGCAAGGTCTCTGCCATCCCAAATCAGTAAAATTTTACTCATTTGATATTCTTCCCATGTCGAAAGTAGAATGAGAAGAATCAGGGGTTTAGTTTGGACATGTCCTAAGTGTGACTCCATAGGAATAGACGGAAATTTTAATATATGCATTTCATATTTTTGAGAATTAAAATATCACTTTATTGTTTTTCAATAATCTTTAAACCCTAAACATTTGCTCTCCATATCCATTTTCTTCTTGGGCCGCATCAATTTATTTTTGGAGCCCATTATCATTCAAGCACTGCACATTTCCTTCTTTTCTTCAGTAATCTAAAATATGGATTAGATTTCAATTCATATGTTAATATTGCGCCAGTTTCTTTGAAGGTTTACTCTAATCTTTGATCCATTTTTGTCCTTAGGTGAGCTTGTCGTGAGAAAATAAATGCCTGGCTAGTCAAGTGCATATTAAAATACAATGCTAATAAAAATGAACTATTGAACTAAAATATGAAACTTTCAAATGTTGTCTTCTTTTCATTGTTCTTCTCTGCAGCATCCTTTCTTGGTCCCACACCACTAATTTAGCTGATAGGCTCAAGACTCTTGGGGTTCACTGATGGTGTTTTGCAAAGGAACCATTCCTAAGAACAAAATTACATGAGTCAGTTGGGTCTAAGTGCAGAGAAGATTAGAGTCTTCCTTCTGAAAACTGGCTAAGAGCAGAATTTCATGTAGAGAGAAAAAATACAGTATGTCACTGTAAAAAAAAAAGTTTTATAGTATTTTAATACATCACAACCATAGTGGTATTAAGTCTTTTTTTAATTGAAATAATGCTTTGTGAGACCTCTAAAGGGGAGGATGACTTAAGTGAATATTTTGCAAGCTCTATTGTCTCTATGAATGAAAAGACAAACTCTAGCAACTGCCTAAATAAATATGATTTGAGAGATTATTGGGATCAATACAAAGTTACCAGTACTCCTATCATTATGTCCGAGGGATGCTCTATTCCTTTAGCAGCAGAGAACACATTTTATGGTCACTGCATTTTACAGGAACGCAAGTACAAGAAAGAATTATCACATTTCTACTTTGTTATGCTTTCAACTTAAAATAGAAGGCCAGACACCTGGAGACACTTTTACTATATCTTAACTAATTCGTGTCAGGAATATTCACAATCCAGCTATTTCAAAATGAAGGCTTCATTGCTTGAATGCCTCGCTCACTTTACTTTGAGTTAACTGCTTCACAGATTCTTGGTTATTCTTTCTTGATGTTCATAAAATGCTGCATTGTAACCTTGGCATGAAATGATCAGGTGAAAGGAAAGCCATAAATTTGTTATAAAAATAAAGTTTTTAAAGTCCAAAATAAAAGCAAAATAATCCATTGGGGCAAATCAGAGTTTACTTCCTTTTGATATTTTTCATTCTTTTCTTCTGGCCCTTTTCCAAAAGGAAGTAGAAAGCAGCAAGAAATAAAGAGTTCTAAATGTTGAAGTAATAATCATATTAAGCTTTGTCAGTCAAAGCTTGTTTTTTCTTAACTTTCCATAATGCCATTCATCTGAATTAATCAACTTACAGAGTGTGGTTTGTGCTTTAAAAAGAGCTCACCCGCCCGAGATACAGCTCAGAAGCTGGCAATTGAAAACAGATACAGAATGCATTTGTGGGATGGAGTTGGCTGCCTCAACAAAAAAGTCAGATTGACACAACAATTAGGCAAGATTCTCAATTAGTTCCTGTGTCAAATACAGCTTCTCAACTGGATTTGAAGGGGGGAAGGGATAAAACCACTCTTGCTAGAGATAAGCCTGGGCTCACGGGGATCAAGTGCTTCCTCAGGCATTTTGCAGATGACACCAAGTTGGGCAGGGGGCTCTGCAGACAGATATGAACAGGCTGGATTGATGGGCTGAGGTCAGTTGTGTGAGGTTCAACAAGGCCAAGCTCCAGGTCCTGCATTTGGGTCACAACAATCCCAGGCAGTGCCACAGGCTGGGGCAGATTGGCTGCAAAGCTGCCTGGTGGAAAAGGACCTGGGGATGCTGGTCAACAGCAGCTGGACATGAGCCAGCTGTGCCCAGGGGGCCAAGAAGGCCAAGGGCATCCTGGCCTGTGTGAGTAACTGGTGAGGTCACATCTCACACCCTATGGTCAGTTTTGGGCCCCTCATTACAAGAAGGACATTGAGGTCTTGGAATATGCTCAGGGAAGGGTAACAGAGGTACTGAAGAGTCTGGAGCACAGGTCTGATGAGGAGCAGCTGAGGGAGCTTGGGGTGTTTGACCAGGAGAAAAGGAAGCTCAGAGAGGACCTTATCACTCTTCACAACTCCCTGAAAGGAGGTTATGACCAGGTGAGGGTCAGTCTCTTGTCCCTACAAGTAATAGAACAAGAAAAAATGGCCTCAAGCTGTGGGAAAGGAGGTTTAGATTGGACACTGAGAAAAATTTCTTGCCCGAATGGGTTGTCAAGCATCATAATAAGCTACACTTGTAAGTGGGAGTTACCATCCCTGAAGGTACTTAAAAGATGTGTAGAACTTACAGACATGATTTGGGTCTGGACTTGATAGTGCTGGGTTAAGAGCTGGACTCTGATTTTAAAGGTCTTTTCCAGCCTAAACAATTCTGTGATTCTTCCTTATCAACCACATTGCAACATTTGATTTATGCAATTAAATGCAATTCCTCTTGTCACCTGCATAACATGACAAACTGGCAATAATTTTCAAAAAGCTTTACAATACATGACCCTGGAGTGGTGGCTCGCCAGACTAACACAGGTGAAAATCATCTGAACTGAGATAAAATACCGAAGGATATTTCTGGTAAGCAGGGTTTATATGCATTTTTTCCAGCATTTCTTGTATCATTATAGGGATCATTCACAGTCAGTGCATGGTTTTGTCAGTAATTTTCTATACTTTCTTTTACAACTGTAGGAAAACATATTTTTTGCCTGCTACAATACACATCTCTGCTGAGGAATTTTGCTGCAGAACCTAATTGGTATATTATGTTGTCCATCACTTCTATGATACTCCAGGGAAGAAAGAACGAGAAATTTATAACTGCAAAAGGAATCTTTTCACCCCTTTGGGCAGCTAGATCTTGAAATAGTTTTAAATGGAATTTCAGGCATTATTACTTTAGCAGTTATCCTCTTTCTAGCCACATCTGGTACTCACCCATCACTTGCCAGTCCACCAAAAGAGTAGCTTTTTCACCTTAAAACAATCCAAAATGAAACACTTAAGAGTGTTTTCATCAGGTCTTTATTACAACTCAGTTAATAATTCAAAATTATACTGAGCTAACAGGCAAGATTTTAATTGTGTAAGACCCATGAGGGGTCATTTTTATCTCAAAATAAAATTCATACTAGAATTAATTTGGGTGAGCTCAGTAAGCCCATTAGCTCCTGTTGTTTTAGCAACTCAGGAGCCTGGTGTTATTTTTCTGAAGAAGTTAGTTACAAATTGAGTTTCTTTTTTTGTGCACTTACACTGTGCCACAGTTCTCCCTGAACTGGCCTTATCTGGTGCAGGTCCAGAAACACTCTTCTTCTCAAGCCTTATAATAGAGTATTTGGAACAAAACAAAAGATGTTTCTGGTTCAGCACTAGTGAGGTTATCAACATAGTGACTCAAAAAGAGAATGGGTAAATGCTAACTATTCAGCATAGAAGAACTCATGGCTTTGTGATACTGTAATTTTTTGTGGTTGTTTGGTTCAAATCTTTGCCACAGGAAAATCACCTACTCAACACAGAATATGCATTGTGTCCTTGAATTCATGAAATCTTATTCATATTTGTTGGAGACTCTCTGAGCACATCCACCCTCCAAGACATTCTCTAGCACTCCTCACCAAAGCTTTCAAAAAGCCTACAGATCATCTCAGGCTTCAAGGAGACACTGTTACATATTTCTAGTAGTTCTGTTTATTCTGCTACCTCTTCCTTCCTGATTATTTGCCTGAGTTGCCCATTTGACACTTTGGCTCAGATTCATCTCATCTATATTTAGATATCTAAAATGTATATGTAAAAATTTACATTGATATATGTAAAATCAATGGAGAAAGACAAACCACTCCTGTGAGCCATTGGTGGCTTGGGTGGGCTGAGTCCTCCCCAGAGGTGCCCATCCTTCTCATCTGTCTGAAGAAAGATGCTACAAAGACCATCCATGCCATAGAGACTCCTGAGCAAGGCACATAAATCTACATGCAATGCTCCAGACATGAAGTCTCATACCCCTATATGACTTCAGTTTCCACGGGGACAGCAAAAGAGGGCTTTGGTTTGAGAGAGTTTTGGTGATATTGTAACACCATTTGTGCTTGATGCTTTTGGCACATCTTTCTGCATGCCATTATTGCATTACCTAAAACTTGTGGATTATAAAACAAGACAACCTGATGTGTAATATTATATAAGCAAAGTGGTGATGAGACCCAGGAAAACAGATGGGATTCCTGATCTTCTTTTCTTCACAAGCCTTTTGCTTTAATTTTCATATCAGGATTGTCACAAAGTTTAAAGATCTGTTTTCTAATGGCTTCTTAGCAGAACAAGTATTAAACTCTAATAGACAGAGCATTTTCCCATTCAACCCAAGCAATTAAAATGGCCATATTAAAATTTCTAGCTTGAACTTTTCTGTGGAATGAGAAATAGTTTGAAGAAAAGAACAAAAAATCCTTCTCTCTTATCTTTTCCAGATGCACTTGAGACGACAAGGAATGATTTGCATGTTGGTGGTAACAAAACAATCTCCACATACAGAATTGTACTAGTAGCTATCTGAATCTGGGGGAAAAAAGGATGAGAAGATAGGAGGAAATGCCCACACCAAAGAGCAATGCTGCTGTAGTTTGAAGCCTGAAAGAACAGGAAAATTTGTTCCATATACCCCAGAATTAGCCACTCATCCATCCCTCAGCTGAGCTGGGGTGGAGAATGTAGGGCATGAATTCATACCGGAGGTGGAGATTATTGTAATCTAATCAAATGGAGACTAAACTCCTGGAACTGACGTCTAACTCTTGCATTCAAACCTTCAAAGTCCATCAAAAGAGTCAGAGCACTGACCCCAGGTGAAATCCAATTTCTTTTTCATCACACATTTTTAATTTTCTGGACAGTGTCTCTGTCCCTCTTCCCATTCTTGTACTGTCTGAGTGTACTTAGCTAAATTTATCTGCTCTTTCTTCATTATCATCAGGAAAGATTCTTTTTTATTATCTTTCACTTAAGATCATTTTACCCTGGTGAAAAATCCCACCTACATACATTCTGTGAAGCCTTGCAATGCCTGTTTACATACCCTGCATCTTTTCTCTCCGACTAATAAAGTGCTGTCACCAACCAGGTTTTGCATCCCATCTGGCATGAACATAGCACATTAACTACTTAACCTGAGCCTATAGATAACAACTATTCTTCAGAATTATCTAAATATTATTTAATATCGTCATTTATACTTAAATTGAGTGGTAACACACTCCTGGCAATACTTGCTGGGGTAATAAATTCTTCTGGTGTTAGGACTGAGGGGGACAACAAGAGACTATAGGACTTTGAATATTCCCAGAGTCCTCATAGTGTGTTAGAAACACTGCACTTAGGATGTCATACTGTGAGCAGGAAACGAAAGGCAAATAATAAGATGAAAAGGCTGTACATTAAAAATGCCAAGGATATAACCTTTCTGACAACAAAGCAAAAAGATTTTTGCTTTATGCTATACTTCCATAATAATTATTTTATTATTAGCACGTTAATTAACTTTCCACTGCATGTAGTAGGTTGCAGTTTGAGTATGATTTAGAACCTGTAACACATCTGTGTAGGTTTCTCACAGTGGGAACTCCTTATCCAGTTTGGAATCAACCACTTTTAATGCTATAAGGTAGTTTTGTGTCCTGATGTTTCTCATTTCTATAGGCTGTTTTTGGATAGTGCCCAGTGATAGAAGCTATATTTTTATCATAAAATACTATAAAGGAAGAGATGCACAAAAAGATGTATTTACGGAGGTAATTGAGCACCTTGAAAGCTGAGAAGCACCTACACCTTGGGACTTGGGGACTTGTAAGCACAGCACGCTCTGGACAGTGCCCTTGGCCGGCCAAACCCAGCTGTTTTCCCAAAATTTCTTTGCCATGTGACTGCAACTACCCTGCTTGCAAGGGCAAAGTGTTAATTTGCACATGGCCCTGAGCATTGCTGGAGGGTCCCTTTTCAATGAACCTGCAGGTCTCACCCAGAGCAAGGCTGGGTTATGGGCAGATTCTGGCCTAAATTTCTGCTGTCACCTGGGGCACCTGACATCCAGGGATTGTACTCTACCCCAAGAGAGCAATTACCCAAATGAGCACCATATGTAAAGGGGGTTAACAATTCAAAAGTTTAGTACTCTGGAAGTGTGCCAGGAAGACAATTTTTCACTACGCAAAGATCTCAGATAAATGTATGTAAATCTTCTTGTGGTTTTGTTAATAAGAATGAGGAACAATGATTTCAGAAGGAGTTCTGACAATCAGAGACAGATTGCATTGTTAAATTCTCTCTCACAGATGTGAACATACACATAAACATTAATCCAAGCATTTTATTCTCCAGTCCCAAATTTGTCTCGCTCAGTTTGGTGAATAGCACACACTCAGTGTGTGTGCCTGTGAGGAAATAATGTTCTCCCCTGTTCCTCAGCTTCACTTTTCTATCAGTGGAAGCTTCTAATCTAATAATTTTTAAATTTGTACACATAAAATGTTTTCAGGCTTAATATATCAAGATAAATAAATTACAGAGACGTTTGCAAAAGAACACTGCATCAGTGTTGAGATGTTCATCATAAAGAGCAATTATACCAAATACACTTTGAATATTAAGCCTAAAATGTTTATAAGTGTATAAATCTTCAGAACAAATCCTTTGAGCAAAGCTGCTGCTTTCACAAGAAAGTGCTATGTAAGAAAAAGAATGAGATTAAATTTTCCTTATGTATATAGCATACCATAATAATGTAGCTGCATTGGCTAAAAGCACTAATGACATCACATCATTTACTTTAAAGAGCTACATTGTCTCCCACTACAAGTGCAAAAGGTCTCCTAGCTGTAGCTGAGCTAAGACAATGCACCCTATGTATAAAATGCATTCTTTAAAGATACACTTTTTGCACTTAACATATATCACATTCATGTGCATGTTAAATGGAAACCAAGAAGAGAAGACAAAATTGCTATCCCTAAGCAGCTGAGGTCCATAAATATCAAGGAGGAAGATGTGTCACAAGATTATAACAAGAAAATACAGACAGAATAGTTCAGGCTGAATAGGAGGAAAAGTGTCTTAGTAATGATAAGGTCTATCGGACCATGGAATAGTCTTTAAAGGGAAATAACAGAACCTCATCTCTGGAGATAGGTATAAGCACACAGGAAAAAAAAAATGAAATGAAGGATTGCAAGAAACAATCCTGGTGTGACTTAAGATGAATCAGTTTGTTATAATTGTTTTTTTTTCAATTTAAATTATCTGTGATTCATGGTGGACAAACTGAAAACACAACACACAAGCACTCCAGATTTTTAGTGATAGAAGCAGTTTAAAAGATTAACGTTTTGAAGACAGATTTGCAGATCTATTGGTCATTCCGTGAAAGCACTTATTATTTGGAATATATATTGATAATAACTGATCATTCATATTTAAGTTTTCAAGTCTTCATTCCTTCCCTCATTTCCTCTGGGCTCCATTTAAAAACAAAACAACAAGGCAATGGACTTTCTGATATTTATCTCTATAGATCTTGTCAGAGCCCAATCACTATAGAAATTGTGTTCTTAATAAACTTGAAATTTCCTTGCATTTTTATTTTTATTGTCACGGATATGTTTTTCCTTATAAGCACTAACATAGAGAATTAATAACATGCTTTGTAATATTACAACTCATGGAAAAAATACTGAAATTGTAGTCTTCTAACTTGAGGCCCTTGAGGTGAAGGCATACAGAAGTATTTTCCACTGGTAGAGGAGGACATTCATCTCTAGGACAATGGAAAAATTAGGGCTTGGCCAGAATGATGCCAGCAACCATAAACTTAGTCTCCAGAAATGTTAAGGTCACAGTTGCTAGAAGGACTGTAGTTTGAGCAGCCTCCTCTCTTAGTTTCTTTCCCAAATCTCTGTTCTGGTTATAACTCTAACTCTTCAGAGAGGAACCTCTAAAGATTCCTCCACCTTCCAAGTCTGGATCTAATTCAGCAGACAGGGACTCAAAAGAGCTAGTGACTGACTTTGACAAACCCTTGAAAGCCATGTTCTAGAGAGAAGATGGCAAAGCACCACAATGTATAATATACAGATATCTTCAGCATGCCATCCCTGCCGGAGATCCTGTGGTACCCTGAAGACCACAGTAATTCCTGACAGTTTCCCATCAGTGCCTACAGATCCAGGATGGAACCAGGTTAAATATTTTAGCTAACCTGGCTACAATTCAGAATAGGAACTGCATATACAATTGTGCATATCACTTTGTCTGACTGTTGAACAACTCCGTAAACACTTATTCTCTCCAGAAACACAAAATCTGACCCATGCCTGAAGATGGAGCACGTAAGATATCATGGCACTGAATGATGAGGGTATTTTGGTATAAAAGGGATAAGCAATTAAACATGAAGTTTAAGGTTTCCTAACCTGTCTTGCTACAAAACTAAAATACATGGCAGAGGCAAGCTGGTCTTGTCTGCTTTGTGCAGCTGAACTCTTGACTGTGCCTGTAATGTTATCTGTTTTTATTTACACTCTGTTGGCATCGCATTTTAGTTCTACATTCTGATTCCCTTCCAAATGTAAAGGTTAACAGAATAGAGACTTCTCAAATAAAAATCCTCACCTTACTTCTCTACCTAATGTGAAACATTGCCTTTTAGTGTGTAACACTTATTTTCCCCTCTGATTTATAGTTCTCAGGTGTATGACATTATGTGCTCACATACACTCTCCATCACAACTTCAAATACATAAAATCCAACAGTTCTGTTATTCTGGCTGCTTTGATTCTCATTCCTCACCTTCACTAGCAAGAGAGAAACAACATGAGCAGTAGAGGGCTAGTTCTTGTAGTCAAGTATCTCACGTGCCCCTTTTCCCTTCAACAAGTGTCTTGTATTCCGAGTTTCCACACCACATCCCTGTCAGCTTCTCAGAGTAGCACATGCATTGTCAGCTTCCAAGTTTAGAACATGCTGATTGACAGGCATACATGCTGATGAACAAACCTGTGGGTATTTTTGGCTTTCCAAAACAGAGGGCAGTAATTCACTCCTTGTACACTTGGCTGCAAGTTTTAATGACCAGCTGGTTCATTATGGGGGTAGAGGGAGGCAGACAGATGGAGGAAGAAAGAGGCAGAAAATTCACTGTTGCTGTTGTGATCAATTGTATATGGAGAACATAACTGCAGTCTCTCCATAAATTGAAAATGGCTCACAATGGTCATCCAAAGATTTCTGTAACTATAAAATGACAATTTGACTTTTTACAGTCAGCTACATTTTCTAAATATCATTGCTATAGATACCTGGGATAATGAAGAGAAATGTTTTTAATGTGCTGATACTTCCAATTAGAATGTAGGACTTAGGGTCATTATAACTTCTTCATATATGGATGATAAAAGAATCTGCCAATATCTTGTAAGATCAGTTTTTCAGAGGAATTCTGGAAGGAACCTGAGAACCAGAATAACAAGCTATGTAAATCTACTGCTCCGGATAAAGTTTTAAAGATTCCAAATAACGTTATAATTTCCAGACTCTGAACTTTATGTCAGCATGTAGCTAAAACCCCAAGATGGGGTTTAGGGAAAAGCATATAGGAAAAATGAGTAATTCTGAAGAAGCTTTTCTTTTTCTCTTAAGTTTGAAGAGAAGTGGCTTGAGCAATCAGAAATACTGTGTTCAAGGGACAAAATTCCCAAATACAGGTGATATTTATGTTACATTTAGCCATCTGAAGTTAGATATCCAATCTAAGCTGGTCATCTAGATTTACTTTGTAGGTGGAGAGAAGTCAGCATTCGTATCATCCTCCATTATTCACCTGAGAGCAATGATCTAGCTCTTCAAGGAACCTACTTGATTTCCACAGATAGTTTAGAACACACAGTTAACTTTGAAGTTTCTCAGGCTGACTAGATAACAGCTAACCATGCTGAGTGGGTTGCTGTGTACAACGAAAGATTTGCATTCACCTAGAACGAAACACATGAAAATCACTGGGGCACTTTTGCTGTGGAGGAGTCACCAGGTGCTGTTGGGAGAGAAGCAGAACCAAGGTGCAGAGACAGTGAAGGGCTTGGCACCTCAGCGTGGCAAAATGTAGCACTTGAATACAAATTAATGTACATTTGAATCAACAGAAGGGCTGAAAGCAGCCCAGCAGACACCTGCACTTCAGGCTTGCCACATTATTCTGCCTTACATTTCTCCAGATGCTGCTTTACTTTGGGCTCGTGTCAAACTGCTGAGCACCTGAGCACTTGTCTCCAGTGTGCCACACTGTGCCACACAGATAGGAGCTTCTTCATTTAATTCCCAGGAAACTTGGACCTTGCCATCTTCTCAGATCACTTCTATGCACAGCAACCAGTAGAGTTCTTGAAATGAAAAAGAAAAACGCAGTAAAACTTCAATCTTTTTACCTTTCTCCTCATCCCCACTCATTTATTAATCTAATAGACAAACCACTTTCCTATGAAAGCAGCAAATGAATGTTCATTTTCTCCTTCCAGTTGAGAAAAGTTTTGAATGGCAAAAACTTATGTCTTGCCAGTCATCTGTGCAGATACAGATTTTTATCAACAGCTTTTAAACCATATACTACTAAGCATCTATTATGTTAAAGCAGCTGTTAAACTAAATCCATCTTAATATATTGTTTAGCTGCATCCATACAATTCTAACAAACTGTATTTTCTCCCTGGATGTGTAACTTGGTTGTGTAATTTATCTTTTGGTTCTATAACTGAAGTTTCACAGGTCTGATGCCCACTTGCACTTTGTTTTATCATGAAATTCTCTAAAAAGTAAACAGAATACCCATGAAACATTGCTCAATCTGAACATCAGTATAGCACATCTGCTGTGTAAGATAACACTGATGCAAAACACAGGACAATGCAGAATCTTAGGTCTTCAGACATTAGTGTCCTTTTCTTAGTTTGGGCATTAATATTCCCCCATACTTTTTGAGTTTTCAGAAGCCAGTAGTATTTTAGATGTGCAGGAGGTTGTGAATAATAATGTGCATCAATAAGGTAGCAGAAGACACAAGTTGCTGCTGATTGCATATCCAAGATTGTTGTTGATGACTACATCACTTGCTAAAAAAAGTAAACAGATTCCTACATGGACAGATCCAAGATATGCCAGTTGCCTAGTTGCTACAGAATATTAACTTTTCAACAAAAAATGCTCAACTGTGCTATCGTTTTCAAGACATGCATTTCACATTTTTGGAAATGATGTCAAAAACATTCAAAAGTATGATACACTTTCAAAAGAAGTGTAAGGATTTTATTCTTTTCATTGCCCATATTATCATGGTCCCTAGCATCAAGTCCAGCACTAAAATGCCCAAGAAATCAAGCAAACCCTCAAATATGTAATATAAATTGTTTTCATGATACTGAATTTCACCTTTTTGTGCTACAATTAAAATAACCACCTTTATTTAACGAGTAGCTTATTTTGATAACCTTATATGTCTGGTTAGAGTGAGAATTCATCTTATATCCCTGAGTCTTTTCCATTGACTTCAGCTGAGCTTTTCCCATGAGGATGGATGCTAAAAGGATTAGGCTGCTTTCAATTTTTATTTCATGTATTTTTATTTAGGTATATGAGCCAAGGCCAGTACTGAGGGAGTTTATTTTTGGAATATGGGAAATGTAAGTAGGCAGTTGCATTAATAGATTTATGTAAAGTTCTTCGACATGCAACAATACATTTCACATCTAGCTTTTATTTAAATAAAAAGCTATAGAATTCTGGGATCCACCTAACAGAGCCTGACTTACTATTTGTCTAGGACATGACTTATTAGTTGTTATACAATATCCAGCTTCCTGAGCACCACTGAAGAGAAAGTGCAGGCTCCAACTGTTAGACACATAAATACAACACAGTATTGTTTGGAGATTCCCACAGAAACAAAAATAAGGATGTCGAAATGAGAGTTAGGCTCCTCTTCCCAACAAAAAATAAGAAGCAATGAGTTTTGGGCTATTCCAATAAATAATTTCTCAAGGGGCTGGTAGAGCAAGGTACCAGTCAAGGACTGTCTGGCTGCTATTACTTGCCAGGCAAGTTCAGGTGGTGGTTGCTGATAGGGTGAGTCTTCTTTGACCAGGGATGTTAATGGCCATAACTACTCCCACAAAATAAATTGCTCTGTAACAACAATTCCACAGTAGCTTCTCCATGCAAGCAGCAATTTCCAGGCCTTATTTTTCTGGAACAATCTTCATAATGCTAAATTGTTTCAAACAAACCATAGTTGATCTTCCAGAATAATTATACTTGTCAGTTTAATCTTTAGTGACAAGTCTGCAGAAGGCAATAGAAAAGCCTTGAAGATCTGCACCATGTCCAGGACATAGGTACAGGGCCTTTTTCTGAAGATTATTTTTTCTGGCAAATATATATTGTTCTAGGACAAGGACCTGCTTAGACACAGACACCAGACCAAAAGGACACAGCTCAAGCACACACAGGCACCAGGTTTGTTCTGACTAAAGTGCCAGCAGGGCTGGGACCAGGCACATGCTGCAGGATTATAATATTTGCTCATGCATCAAACATTAGGAATACCCATTTTAAGCATTAATATTGTGAAATACAGATGGCAAAGCCTAGGCTGTGTGTAAGACATCTTCAGCAGTGGTTCGATTTCTCGGTCTGATCAGTGACACCTGAGAAACACACAATATACAATTATCAATCCTTGTTACATTTTATCAAGCCTTTCTGTTGCAAGCTATAAGCACACACACTAATGCAATGTATAAGCGACTATGCAGCATTTATTTTCACCATATTGTTGAATTTTACATCACACATGGATATTTTTTACTTTGCACACTTGAAAACTACAAGGTACAAATTGAATAATGTGCAAAACCAGTGAGTACAATACAAATCAGAAAATTTTAGAAGTGTCAGTGCAGCATGCAAGCATAGCAAAGGGACTTATGCTTCAAGATGTATCTAACTGCTTTGTCAGAGCAGCAGTGCCTGCAGAAAACTATTCCAGCTCTTGATGTTGCTAACACCCCTGCCTTTATCACAACCTCACAACATTTAGCACTTTTCCTAAATCCTCAGGAAATGTCAGTAAATGTGTGGGTGTTTTTCAATTTTTTAAAATGGAAATTTCCTACTTCTCACAATGTTAATGTGAAGATTGGAAACGTGTGTCCAGAAAAGACAATCAGAAATCCCCAAAATCACAATTATTTTTCATGCCTAGATTTTTGATGTGCATCTTTTTTTAAAATGTGTGGTACTGGCTTTTTTCATAATCTGTAGCAATTGATTATTTAGTTAAGTTTTCATGTTTGGCTACTTATGTTATTGTATACTTTTAATCCAGATTAAGAATCTAAAAGGCCCAAAGTTTCAAAAAATTCAGAGTAAATCTGGATACAATCCAGTTTCCACTTCCCAGATTTATTTTTCCAGAGAAGTGATTTTGATTTGGATCAAAATAAGCAGCAAATCTGAACAAAGTTTGGATCAAAGCAGCAGCTCCCTAGACATGGCAGCTGGCCAGAGAAACTGATGCCCTTGTTAGTTTAGCTGGGACGACGAAGTACAGCAATTTCACTGCTGAGAAGTTGCTGAGGGCTCCACACCTGCCTGGCACAAGGGCAGACTTTTCACTGGACTCCTCTGGGGACAGCCTCCATGGTTTCCTAGCCCTCTCCAAGGATTGTTTTTGTAATTTGTCAAAGCACTCAATACCACACAGCACTCCAGTTTTGGCAATAACTGGAGTAGGTTAGACACAAAGCTCTGGGAAACTGTAAGAACAATTACTTTTAATCTTTTAATTAATAAAACTGTTGTAACTATCTTCCTTGAAATCATGGTAAAATTCAATGTATTTCTAGTATGGTGATAACCTGCAGCCATCAAGTGATCCTTTGGACACAGACAAAGCAAAGTGTGTTCTGGCATCTGATAATATCATCAAGTTTTGAGGACGTCATCTGTACACAAGTCTGAAAATAGAGATATCTACTTTCAATATTCTCTCACAGCACAGCAGAGCAAATAAATATTAGTGGTGGGTGAGCATACTGAAAATCTGAGATTTTCCAAAACCAGCACTGGTTTAATCTTCAATACCACTGTCAGACTCTCCATAAAGGGAAGGCACAACAATTTTAATTGGAAGGATGAGCCATGGGAGCAATCAAAGTAATTCCTCCCAGTGATCAACGTATGTATTTATTTCCTCATCTGACATTTCATGATACCTTTCCTCTAAAATATTCTCCTTCTTAGGATCTCAACAGGATGTGCTGTGGGTACAGTTTCCCAGAGCTGATTAAGTACATTGCTGGGTGTCTCTGCTGTCATACTGGGATACCTGCAGACAGAAGGATGGAAATTGGGCCAGCTCAGAGGTCTGTCTCAGCCTGGGAGGACTGGATTTGCTTTATTGGGTGAGTAACACCTGTATGTGACTGAGAATTTGCAGATAGCATTGGAAAGGATGTAGTTGGTATGCAGAACCACATGGGGCTGAAAACCTACTCTTTGGAAAGGGAAATAAAGCATGTGGATGCTGGAACACAGAAACAGTGATAAAAACTTGCCTGTAAACACTGAATAGTGACAGGATTAACAGAATAGTGGGTTTTGATACTAAAAAATATAGTTTAAAGCAGTTCAGCTTCCAGAGTGAGGAATTCCACTGTGCTCTTATTCTTGGGAAGTCTATGAGTCTGATAAGCAGGGTGGGAGGGATAATGTCAGAAAAAACCTTGGCAATGCACAAAGTAATGTACAAAACTGAGAAGGCTTTTCAATCCCTTTCATTGTTATTCATCTGTTCTGACTGTTCTTATAGCACAGGTGTGGAACAGAAAACCCTGAAATTGATGCTGGACTTCTGCACAAGTAGTTTTTCCATGGTGGGCACAGGAAAGAACTAGCATGTTCTCATGGAAGACACACACATCAAAATAAATCAGTAACTGCCCTTGGCTGAATGGGGAGAAGCTGTGGTTCACTGGCCCCATAAATACGAGGGAAGGACATCAAGAAATCAGGTAAACCCCGGCACTAGGCTGGGAAATTATTTTCCATTCCCATCTCTGCCTTACTCCTGCTGCCTGAACTTGAACAAGTCTCTAAGTCTCTCTGTGTCTCAGCCTGTAATGGAGTAATAATATTTTCCTGCCTCACTGTGGGACACTGTAATCCTGATATTGTGCTGATGGGTACAATTGAACAATCTTCCATATATTAAAAAGAAAACTTGTTCAGATGGATGGTACTTTATCACTGAAAAACATCAAGTGAATGAGGTGTACTCCTTTTTATAGGTTCCTTGTATGTGCTTTGTTATAATAAGAAATTCATCACCACTGTGGGGACCTGAATCATCTTTGTCCTTATTCTACTCTTTTTCCAGTGTTTTCCTTGAATGCAGTACACATAAATCAGTATAAAAATGGAGTAATACCATGGCAAATCATAGGTTTTGTTTTTCTCCCTGGAAGTTGCACTAGCCCTGCAGTCCAAAACAATTATTACCATGTAATTTATTTTCACTTTATTATGTTTCTCTAAAATACAAATTGGAGTTTGCTAGTTATGCAACAGCTCTCCATATTCATTTTCCTACACAATGAAACTTCAGCTGGGAATACATACAAATTAAGGATTCAAATCTTTCTAAGAAGTTTTGCAAAACTTCCTTTAGAGCCAGCTTCTATCAAATCCCATTTGGTTTTATAAGCTGCTGAAAACTCTAATCAGAAACGTCTGTGCTTATGTGCTCAAAACAGAGTATCATCTCTATCTTACCTTACTTCCCTGCAAAAATCTCTGAATAACATCAAAATGGCATGCCTTTCCTAATTCAAACATTTGGCAAAACAGTGTTCTAATAAATGATGTAACAAGGGAGATCATAATAAGAAACATCTGTACAGATTGCTGAAGGCAAGCTCAAAGTATGTCAGAGTCTAAGAATTTACCACAAGGAAAAATTACTGAGAAAAATATGTTAAAAATGTTTATGTTCAATGTTGCTTGAAAAGAAACATGAATAAAATATGTAACTATACCACAGAAGTAGACCACAACTCTCTTCTCAAATTTACAAAGGTATTGAAGGGCTGGCACAGGGAAGTAAGATACCACCTCTTGCTAGCAGAAAAAGATTATGTCCTCTCCCTTTTTGATATGAAATCTCAAGTACAGAGAGGTCAAATCAAAATTGTTCCTCTGATCTGAGTGTAATAAAACTCGGGCAATCAATTTAATTTACCTTTTGCTTCATCAAAAAATGCAATGTCTGAATCTTCCATCATTTTCAGCTAAAGAAGACAACACTTTGCCTCTTTGGACACCCTGTCCAAGATTTCTCAAGTAAGAGACCTCCAAAATGAGTATGTGAATTGAAGGTCATCCACCCATCATATAAGGAATCTGCCTAAGGACATTCCTACACCAACCATCCTAATAACCTGGTTCCCTCTGCTTCAACACAATACTGTTTTTCATTTTTAAAGGACTTTTTTTCATCCATCTGTACCAGTAGGGAATGAGTAAGAAAAAACAAAGAAAAAACATGCAGCTGAAACACACTGTGTTCCGAAAATCCCTATCAGGCCCTTGCCAACAGGTAGGGAAAGCAGTCACTGAGATTGTAAGCAGGATTATTAAAAAAAGTGCTCTCTGAATGCCATGCCTTTAGATTCCAGGAGGAACAAGCAGTGAAAGACAAAAAACAAGGAGATTGGACACACTTTGGAGAATGAATAATAAAATTGGACAAGCACACAGCACCCTGTTGGCCTCTTGCTAATGAAAAGTCAAGTATTCCAGGAATCAGTGCCCTATGCCTGGAGTCCAAGAGGCAAAAGGGCTAAGAACCTCCAACGTTTTGTATTTTTTTAAGCTTGGCCAGTTCTAGAAGGAAAATACTTGCAGTATTATGTAGTATTGAGTGGGGATGTCTCTGCTGTGCCAGATACCTGATTATGAGAGCTCAAGGACTACTGACAGTGTAGGTCACTGATATTCAAACTAAAACTTTTGCTCTGTGCTTGGCTAGTAACAGCACTTTTTTTTTGTCATTCCTCAGAGCTTTTCAGAGTATTTTGAAAGTGGAAATACACTGTTTCAAGGTTTTTGTTGTTGGTAATTGTTTCTCCACACGAGGCTACATAGTTTTGAAGGGAGCTGAGGATGGCTTTTTAATAACTTCATTACTTGGAACTACATAAAATATTTTTGTATTCTATAAAAATAATGCTGATTCTAGTCAAATAAACTCACTGCTGAGATGCTGCAGTAAGCTCCAATATTTTTAGACCATTTGGGCTCCAGGCAATCTGAAGTAAATATATTTATTTTAGCTTATCCCTGGTGTAAACAGAGAAAACCTGAGCATCAGGGTAAAGGTCATAATCCCATGGGCAGCATCTGTTCTCTTGAATTTTGAGGAATAGTTTGGACTGTATATGCAATAAAACTCCAGAGCTTTGCTCAAGCTTCTCACACCCCTCCAAGTCTCCCAGCTCCAAAATGTTGAAACTCTTGAATTTCACCTCATGTATCAGACAGGAGCGGGTCAGCTACAAGTGCTGGACAACTTCAAACTGTGACTCAGTCTCACAGTGTCCCAGCTTCAGTGAGAATATCCAACAAGCTCTCGTTACCGCTTGTCATCACTCTAAATCAGGAAATATGAAGCTCTATAAACTCATGGACTTTAATCTTATTTTTTCAATCTGTTCATTCATTCTTCTAAAAAAAAAAAGTCGGTGTTCTTCCTTGAGTTAAAGCATCACAGACAGAACAGATAGGATATTTGTGTTACATTTTGCCACACAAATATATACATTTAAAAGCTTACACAGTTTGTCTGTATTTTCCTTTAATTATGCTGGAAAGTGAGGAATGGCATTCATTAATTATTTTACTCACGATTTCTTGCTTTGGCAGGATTCAGTATCCATCTCAAAATACTGGGTGCTCAGTTATGCCTGATTATTATTTATGTAAAATTATTTCACATGTTCTGCACCAAGAACAAAAAACAATTGTAGAATCACAGAATATGCTGAGTAGGAAGGGACCCACCAGAATCATCAAGTCCAGCTCCTGACCCTGCACAGGTCACCCCACCCATCCCATCCTGTTCCTGTGAGAGCTCTCTGAACACTTCTTGAGCTCTGCCAGGCTTGGAGCCGTGACCACTTCCCTGGGGAGCCTGTTCCAGTGCTCAGCCACCCTCTGGGTGAAAAACTTTTTCCTTATCAGGAAATCAAAACTTCCCCTGAGTCAGCTTCATATTGTTTCCTCGAGTCATGTCTCTGGTGACAAGAGCAAAGAGATCAGTGCCTGCCCCTCCTCTTGCCCTCACAAGGAGTTGTGACTGCAGTGATGTCTCTCTTCAGTCTTCTCCAGGCTGAACAGACCAAGTGACCTCAGCCACTCCTCATAAGGATCCCCCTCTAGACCCTTCACCATCCTCCTGGCCCTCCTTTGGACACTCCCTAATAGCTGAAGGTCTTTTTTATATTGTGGTGCCCAAAACTGCCCCCAGCACTGGAGGTGAGGCTGCCGCAGCTCAGAGCAGAGCAGGACAATCCCCTCCCTTGCCTGGCTGGTGATGCTGTGCCTGATGCCCCCAGGACAGGGTTGGCCCTCCTGCCTCCAGGGCACTGCTGGCTCATGTTCAGCTTGCCACTGACCAGGACCCCCAGGTCCCTTTCCCCAGCACTGCTCTCCAGCCTCTCATTCCCCAGTCTATGCACAGAACCAGGGTTGTCCCATCCCAGGTGCAGAATTCTGCCCTTTCCATGGTTGAACTTCATATGGTTGGTGATTGCCCATCTCTTTAATTTGTTGAGATCTCTGCCCGGGAGGGAATTGACAGCTCATGCAAATTTAGTTTTGTTGAGAAATTTCCTTAGTATTCCTTCAAGTCCTTCACCCAAGTCATTTAAGAAGATGCTGAAGAGAACCAGGCTGAGGATGCAGCCCAGTGGAACCCCACCAGTGACAGGTCCCCAGCCTGATGTTTAACCCATTAACCCCCATTAACCTTTGTGCCTGACCTGTGAACCAGTTGCTCTCCCATTGTGTAACTCTGTTATCCTGCTGTGAGCTGGATGTTTTACCCAGAAGGATCCTGTGAGAGGAAATATCAAAAGTTCTGCTGAAGTCCCTAAACATGACATGTTATGGCTTTCCTAGATAAGCTAGGGGGCTTACCTTGTCATACAAGAAAATAAGTTTCAACAAGAAAGACTTTCCCCCCAGGAAGCCATGCTGCTTGTCACCAATGACTGCATTGTTCTCCAGCTACTTTTCAGTACCAACCAGAATAATCTTGTCCATTATCTTACTGGGCCTTGAAGTGAGACTGATAAAAATATTTCTTATTATAACATTTATTTATAGATCTAGATTATTTGAGTTATATAGTATATATTATTGATTTATTATACTTAATCAAAATATTTATTATTGAAAAGCAGTTATTGTTTCAAATGACATGATTTTAGATCTAAGCAGTTCACAGGCACTCGGATCTCTGGGATATTCAGATGTAACACTACAAGTCCATCTTTGCTTTTATCAGTGTTTTCACTGTTTATAGACACTGGAGTGCCTATCTGCTGTGTACCTGCAGTCATGATTTATAAATAACAATTTATAACAAACTGTTCCTGTATTGTTCTGCTCACAAGAACTGAAATGCACATAAAACATGAATTCTTCAAGGATATTGTGCAGTGAGCTTGTTTCTAGTGAGGCTATTCTAAATCTAACACAGTGAAATGCAAGGTTAAAACGCCAGTATATTTAACTTTATTTATAGCAAAGCAGCTGTACTAATTCAAGGCATTTTATTTTTCCAAGTATGCTTTTGCATAATGGTCTGCCTTTCTTGTTCAAATGAAGAAATAAAAATTGGCAACATATGAAAGGAAGAAAGCAGACATAAGAAACACATTCCTGACATGGATCTACAGTGACACAATGAAGATCCGACTCTGGGAATTCACCAAAGTCTGGACATATTTGGAAGAAAACGAGGAAGTCACTTGCAGAGCTCTCTCTCAAAGACAGCTGTTCTCAGATGAGTTCTAGATCTCCTGGAAATGTCATTCATCAAGCCAACTCCAGACTGCAGACCCAGGCTCTGGCACTTAGAGGGTACAGCCTCCCCTGAGCTATAGTGTTTTACCATTATGACTGAGATACATCACCTTTCATTACCTAAAGAAGCTGAAATCATGCCTTCACTCCTACAAACCAGTGAGGCACACTGAGCATCGTTCTCCGCCAGCGTGCATAAGAAATTCCATTCTACATTAAATTAGATATTAACTGATAGTAAGCAATTATTAATACTGCTACATTGAAAATGTCTTTAGGAAGAACACTTGCAATTGTGTTTTCAAGCTTAACCCTGTCTCCTGACTGATGGTTGTTTGATTTCCGAAGCTGTGTGATGCATAAATTCGAGGCAATTATTAAGTTATTTAAGATGCAGGCAGATTTAGATTAACTATGGATACATCTTCTATATATTTACATATCATTTATACAGATGGCAAAGGGTCACAGTCTGAGAATGTTGGCAATTTATGAGATCCCAGGATCTGTCCTAAAGAATCACATGGAGTTTTTCCATTTATTAGAGGTTCCTTGTAATTTGGCCATTGACCATCTGAAGAAAAGGATCACATCCACAGGCACAACTCTCTGCACCATCAAGCATTTTCTAGGCTGTGTGATTCCCACAGCACTAAACATCGCGGGAAGCATGGGAATTCACTGCACTAAATTACATCTTAGATCCTGAAATTATATGCCAACTAAGTAACACTTAATATAAGTAAGTAACTTAGTTGTTGGAAGAGATAGGCATGCATGCCTGAGTCCACTTCGACATAATCTCAGGCAAATACATTGTTGTCACTAAGGCCAGAGGCTCATAAGGACATCATTTCTGCAAAGTAAAAACAAAATACAGGCTTTTAAGTAATAACATTCAGTCCTACACAGCTTAAAACCAATAAATGTTCAGTACCAGGAGATATTTTTTACTGTTCTCACCACATGCTAACACCTTAGCACTAAACCTGAATTACAATTAAGAGACTGAGATAAAGTGGTAAAAGATAGGCTCAAGGCAGAAAGACTTACAGACCTTAGAAATGAACTTCTAAATCTCTAAGCACAATTTTTCAGAATTGCAGTGATAACTTTTTATTGGAAACTGTCTTGTGCTGGTTTTCTATTTTATCATGGTAGCACCAACACAAGTGCACTTGGGATACACCTATGGTCCTGGAATCAAGCCTGATTGTGTGTTTGGCCCAGGTTTACAAAGCTGCCTGGATTTCCCCACACAATCACACCGAGGAAAAGGTTTTTCACTTTCAGAATCCAAGACTGCAGCAGTACTATGGCATAACCCCCATGATGTTAAAATAGTGGTGAGATTAATTTATGGAATAACACAATTTACACTGGATAATTCCATACTGTCCCCCACAGGACATCATCACGTTGCATGCCTGGTGCTGGCACCATGAGCTGCCTGCCCAGCCAGCATGTGACATGTGCTGTATTGTTGCAGCAGTCCTCTTGTAGAAATGAGCCAAGACACAGATCCTCATTCAACAACATGAAAAGGGTTCTGGTTTATTCTTCTTCATAGATTATTCATTCTGACTCTGACTACAGCAAGCTCCTACTGTAGGGTCCAACTGCAGACTCTGACTGCTGGCTATTTCCTGCTAGACTATGACTGCAGGTATTGGTTTGCAGACTCTGGACACAGCTTTCACCCAGCTCAGCTATGACTGCAGGCTCTGACTCCATCAGACCCAGACTGACCTCATAGCAGATATCTAACAGCAGCAAATCTCTTTGTTGTTTTGTTCTTCTTTATGTCTTGCTGGATTATTCCTTCTTCCTCAGGGCTCCTCTTCTTCCTCAGGGCTCCTCTACATACAACATCCTCCTTAAGCAGCCAACCCAACCCTTTTATCACACTTATCTTTATTAGTCACAGCTATGATCCTTTAAGGGCAAGGTTGTTCCTCTTCTTTGGTAATTAGCACAACTGTGACTTATCACCTGTAATCTCTTCTACACCTACACTGTATGAATAAGGCTGGAGAGGAATGGCAGGACAGTCTGCCTCCCTGGGCAGCAGCTGGCACTGAGGCTCTCTGCCCAAGGTCCTCACCCAAACAGGGCCTGCCAAAAGCCCTTTTCCACCAGGGTCCATGCCCAGCAGCTCTCTCCCTCCTGCAGCCTCATAGGGGCTGTTTGCATCACATCACATAACCTGTGCTCCTGCCACCTGGCCCGGGGCAGGAACCTCCCATGTTGGTTTAGTCAGAAAAGCAGATGGTCTGAATTTTGCCAGGCAATTGCCTGTTCAGAGAGTACCCCCCGAGCAGGAAGATGAGCTCATTCAGACTCAACACCTCCATGTGAGCAACAGAGTGCATAACACCAGGCACATTTATTTATTTATTTATTTTATAAGTGGGCTCATGCTGAGCATTACGAAGTTGCCCAGTGAAGGTATCAAGCTTGTCAGATCTCTCCACAAATATATCCACAAAGATGAAGTGAATGTGACAGTGTTCGAGGAATATTAAAATAAATAAGTAATTTAATACATTAATAAGCAAAACAACACCCAAAGCAACAACAAAACCAAATATCCCCCACCCCACCATCCCTACTCTACCTCCTTCTCCAAGCTGTTTAAGGCATGCCACTACCATGATTTCTTCTTTGAGTATATTACCACAGCCCCAATTCTGCCCTCTAGCAATGGATTTATCAGTATCTCTGTAGTATAATTTAGCCAAAAAAGTGAAATTATATATATATTTCATATGCTTCAGTAGATGTTTAAATATGTTGATCTTATTTTTCCCTTTAGTTTATTTAGCATATAAATTGTCTCTTTTTAGTGTTATGTATATTTTATCTCTTCCAAAAAATAGTATAAGGTATAGGTCAAGAACAGATTTTTCCATAATACGGCTCTAGTTTTCAGCTATTGTGAGTGGTAAATTGAAAACCATATTTACTGCCATAACATTTAAGTACCACAGAGAAGAAATGTATTGTGGGTTGATTCAATCCAGGAGAGCAAGAATCAGCAAAAAACCAGAGTGTCTACTTCACCCATCAGGGAACCGTGCAAATATGACTCAAAACTAGTTTGCCCCATAGTGCCAGACACAGCAAAATACAAAGCCTGCCTCATGTACACATCTTAACTCTTTTCACAGCCACAGCAAGGGGAAGAGGAGTGTTCCCAAGAGGTAAATGTGTGCAGCCTTGCTGGCTGCTGTTGTCAGCTCAGAAGAAGTGAGAGCAAGCTCTCTGAACTGGGGAAAGCAGGACATTTTGAGTGTGAGCTGCAAGAAGCCTGTGGAGGTAATGTGACTCCTGCCCTGGCTGTTGCACATCTGTGAGGGATATCTTTGTATCCAGTTTCCAAATGACCAAACAATACACAATCTTAGGGAAGTATTCATGCTTCTCCTAGCTTTTCATGTGGTTTCACTCATTAGAAACGTGAAAGTTGTTACTGCAATAGGACCAGACATCCATGCATCATTTATGATTTTTCCAGAGCCACAACCATCTGATATGAGGATCAAACCCATTCGATATCACTCTGATTTCAAAATGTTATTAAGATTGCAATTCCCAAGAAAAACTACTGCATTTTTCTGAAGAAAGGCAGATAGCATTAAAACAAAGAACAGATTCTCCCACAGTCAGGGGTGGGAGAATAAGCACTCCTGCATCTGTACCAGGCCAGTGCATAAGAGGGTGAACAATTATGAACATCTTACATTTTTGAAACACATAGCATTATGAGTGTCAACACAAACAAAAAAAACTCTCACCAGGGCCAAATGCAATGCTGATCATGTATTCAGAAGTTTTTGGAGGAATATCAAATCTAACTCAATATTCCTAATGAATACAAAAAGGCTGATTCTTCACAGTTGGCAGGTTGGTGTGAGCCATATAACGGAAATTTGTGGCTGTGCTCGCTCTGGAGTTAGAACTAGGGCTATTGAAATGATGGATGGTAAGGGGTGTTTTACAGTATCTGCTGCAAACCTGCTTACATTTTGCATGTAAGTCCCTTTCCCTGCAGTGTGCTGGGAGAGCAGCAGATCTAAATGCTCTCAGTTATAAATGTCAGCTTCAAACCACTCAGGTGGGATCGACAGCACTGAACTGGATTAAAAACAGCCCACATGAGAACAGAATCAGACCCAGCAGTTACAAAACAGCTATATTAGAAGACAGTTAGCTGTTTCCATAGAAATGGAAATATAGATTCAATCCCTTCAAATCAGAGCTCTGAACGAAGCAGGAGTAACCAAACTGTTTGTAAACGTGTCATGTCAAACAGAAATCTTTGGTAAAAGTGCAGACTTGTAGTGCTTGTAAAGCTCATTTAACTGATGCTTATAACACAAAGTCAGGAAAAATGCAGGCCCCAGTGTCTCTGGGCTGCCTTGCTTTTGGGAAGGAGGAGAATCAAAAGGCAACTGTACATTATCTGATGATACTGATTATTGTGATAGCTCAGTCCTTATCCTGGGTTAGAGCACTTTACAGTGCTCACCCGTATGGTGCTTACCCACCATCCGTCCATCCATCATCCATCCATCCATCCATCCATCATCCATCCATCCATCCGTCCGTCTGTCTGTCCATCCATCCATCCATCCATCATCCATCCCCTGGCACGGGAGGTCACTGCTCACACACCGCAGGATGCTGTGCCAGCAGATGGCACTCCAGAATGCCTGGCACCATCCCCGCGGTGCTCGGCAGCACAGGTACTCTCACCAGGGAGCCAGGGGTCCAGCGGGACAGCTGAACTGCTGGAAATGCTCCCACGCAGGAATGTTTGTGGGATGTGGCAGGGACAGTCGCTCTCCAGGCACGGATTGCTGCAGGGTGGAAATGCCTCGCCCGGTGCCCCGCAGCAGTCGGGTGCAGCAGCGGCACTGGGGAGCCCAGCTACGTCTCCAGAGCTGGGTTCTAAATACCGAAATCACCCTGACTGGGCATGCAAAGCTCCAGCGAACTGCCCAAGCAGCGAGTAAAAGGAGCTTCGAAGAGTGAGTGAGGAGAATAAGCAGGAATTGTGAGTGCAGAGGACACCAGAGCTGCAATCACCGCCAGGGATGCTGAACACCCCGGGGTTGGGAGGGGATAATAAAGCCCCGGCAGCCAGAGCAGTGCCTGGCCTTCCAGGAGGGAGCCACAGCTTGAACCATTCCTACCTCACATAACGAAAATCAATTAGCAGATACTCTTCTTTCGAACCTAATCCCAGTCTTGGGCTTTTCATTAGTTTGGGAGAGTGCTCACAACTCCCACAGCAGCAAGAATTTTCCGATTGCTTTCAGAAACGCTGCTTGCTGCATTCCTCGGAGAGAGAAAGGCCTTCCCATTTGCACAGCATAAACAAGCACAGGCATGGGTGAGACTTTCTGAAACCCTTAGCAGCAGTGTAAAATGGATACTCCTCCATATGCCTTTATTTCCAAGGATGAACTTTGACTTCTCTGTTTCTAGCAGTACTTTTAAAAGGTTTTTTGGTGGGGGTTTGTGATAAAATGAAAAGAGCAAAGTGGATAAAAGCAAAAAGAGCAAAATGTAAGTAAAACAACAAACTGACACTTCCTGTGGAAGACTGAAAAGAAATAATTTTTGGGGGGAACTGCTTTGCACTAATTTATTCTTAATTTTCAGTATATCCTCCTGCCCACTGTAATTTCATAAGGTCTTTTAATTATCTATGATCATAATGGCAGGTTCCAGACCCTTATTCCCTATTTACAGCATTTTGTCCTCCATATCAGCCTAGGGTACTTGCAACTCCTTAGCAGATGTTCATGTCCTTGTTAGGAAGTCACTTATGCTCCTTTGTTCTTTATCAGGAATGGCTGATTTGGCTAACCTGAAACTATTGATGGCAATAACAAAAATATGGAAAAAAATTCTAACATATTCCAAATACAAATTTCATTATTTAAAGAATAAAACCTGCTATCAGAAGTATTTTTATTCCAATTAAGATGTTTGTGTTCTGATCCTTCAAAAATTGTCCTGTATTTTCTTTTCAGTTCAGTCAGTCACTATAGCAATGCTGTAAACCATCGTTAGTCATGGAGACATCAGTAATTTTAAAAGCTTTTATTTAAATATTTCTCTATTTAGGTAAACAGAGATACAGACCTAAAGCTCTTGAAGTACCATGCAGAGGTTTCACACGCACAGAGCTCTAGTAAGTAACGAAACAGTTGAACATTTTACACACACATTTGCAACACTGTTTTCCAGAGCAGTAACTTGGTTACTTTGTCTAAATACCCTATTATCTCCGCTGACTAGTACAGTAAAAACAGGGAGAAAATCCTATTTCTGAACCATCAATGGAAAAATATGGGGCTACATCAATGCTTAAAAAAATTACTTGAAAGGCTGAAAGTTTTTTGAAAGTATTAATTAATTAATTAATTAATTCTTGAAATTTTTTGCGCATTTAGGTACAGACATAAAAGCTGAAAAAGTACAGAATTCCCTAATCTCCCTGATTATGCTTCCTTTATGTAACTGCTCATTAAAATAATTTCATGCATGTCCTCCTATCACGAGTGAAAATTAGATTGATTGTTCGAAAAAGAAATAAATAAATGGGAGTTTTCTTTCTTGTTGCAAAACCAGGTTGAAAAAAAGAACATAATTTCCCCTCCTTTCTCACATCCACCCACTCATCCAGGTTTTGTTTAGTGAAGGTTTCTTTTTTCATTCCTACACCTTTAGACCTTCCCCAGCTCTTCCTTCCAACAGTGGCACTGATGTCTGTCATGGGACATACAAAACTACCTGGAAAAGTTTTGCAGCCCCCACTAAAGTTGATTAGATCTCAGCTGCTGCTCTGACTGTGAACAAGTTTGGGCAGGGTGTGGGCATTCCTCCCTGTGGTTCCTTTTCAGCTCCATGCCTAGCCCCTGTTGAAAATCATGTACTAGGTTTCCCAACACCTTTTCCCTACAAACAGCTCTAACAGCAAAACTTCCTCCCACATTTCCGCCCCCAGAATCAAGAGTTGATGAAGACAACTTTGTCTTACCTAGGAAGCCAGCACAGTGCTTGTGTGATGAGTAAGAACAAACATCTATTCTCTGTCCAGAGCTTCAATCTGCCACGTGTACTTCATGTTAATGCATTTAAACACAAGTTACTGGAACTTCTCAGTCATTTAAACTGTTCCACTATGTGTGACATACAGAAATAGCCACTTGATGACACCAAAGACAGAGATTATGTGGGATATTACACACATATTACAAACATAAGGGCGGTCAGTTCCTGCTGGAAAGTTAACATAAATTTCAGCCCTTGCTCCAAGGACTATTTAATCAGGCAGTACAATGCTCTATGTGAGCTCTTTGTGTTCTGACCATGTGGTAAAATGCCATCCCCCTCTCCCTTGAATACATATAGTTATGTACTTTTTGTAAAATAAAAAAGCTGCAACGTGAGAAATTGAGAAATGCAGGTGCTGTATCATCAGGCTGTCAAAGGGAGTTGATCACAGGATTTTTACTTACTGAATTAAGATTAACCGTCAGATGGTGGAAAAAATAGCTATAAACCATGGTTTGTGCATGTTAATATCCTTTCCTACCATTTAACATGGGGCATAAGAATGTTGTAAGAATTTTTACACTCATATTGAAATACCAGTGGATCTCTTTCTTGGGCCCAATCTATCCACCAGATGAACATTAATTATCAATGTATAATTTATACTTAGCCAGGTTTATAGCTCCAAGTTTCCACTGACAACTCAAAATCAGCTCTGCAACACCGTAACTCTGCAAGATCCAACTCCTTCTGGAGTCCTATGTCTGAAACCAGTGGAGTGTATCTTTGAAAGATGCTTACCTAGATCCAGCACTGATCAGTCAATTGTTCTCTTCTGCAGGAGGTCCTAGAAATCAGGTGATAATTTACTATCCTAACTGGGGATTTTGGACTCCACCTGTTTAATCTGCATGAAAAGTGTCACCACAGCAGCTATCTGCAGGTTCTGGAGTTGTTACATATTTTAGAAAGTATATAGATAGAAATGTTTTTTTCCCCAATTAAGTTTTCCTATTCCCATGGTTTCCAAATGACACTTTAAATGAACAGTAGCCGATTTTGGTAGCTGTTTTACAGAAATACAGCATTTGGAGCCTTGCCCACACAACAGCAAAGTTTTATGGGTATTAGGAAAAGCGGAATTTGTATTTCTAAAGAATTATGCCTATGCTTCCTGCAGCTACTAATGTCAATTTGTCTGAAGATAACTGTTATATATATTAATTTTAATATTTGGAGTTTCCATACAAACAGGGACACAAAAATATAGCCATACTTCACCCATATATATTCATTATATCAATTTATGCAGGAATACAGCATAAGAATAAAGCAATAATATTCAGTAAGTTTTATTTTCAAAGCATTTTACAACTTTTAGCAAAACCCAAGTCCTGCCTCACCATTGCATTTTCCATGCTGTTTCTGGCATCTCTCGTAGTGCTGTAGCTATTCCCTAAATGAACACCATTTTCCCACCACAGGAGCCCACCCTGCTCCTGCTCACCTGAGTTTGTGCCTCTCTGCAGGTGTTCCTGAGACACCCGTGGCTCAACCACACAGTTGTAGGTGCTGGTAGGGCCCTCCTGTTTGAGATCTGCAGAGCAGGGAAAGATCTCACCTCTGACGTAACCCAAAAGTTCAGAGGGCTCTTGGAACCTCACAGCCAAGGGATTCCATCCACTTCTTGTCTGTTGGCAGCTCAATTATTTCTCTGAGCCTTGTCAAAGATGCCTCAGAGGAATCTGGATAGGGTGGATGTCACTGAGTAGACTCAGCTTTTTAGCTTGTTATCAAAGAAAGCTCCAGACACCAAAATTAATTTTAGCACCTATTCATTCAAGCAGTAAAAATGAACACCACCACCACCTTACCGAAATGGTTCTGAACCCTGTATCCAACACTTCAGAGAAGACAGGAGACACATAGTAAGGAAATCAAATCCACTTTCCTAAAATATTATAAAGTATCAATCTGAATCTCTTTTATTCACCAGATTATCATCCATTAATGTTTATAATGTTCCATTATAAACATTATACCATATGTCGAAGTATAGTTTAATCATGTTTGCATGAACAGATTTGTTATCAGATTCTGGAAATAATCATAAGTTATTGAAGTTCTATAATGACTTGTATTTGCACACAACAGTAAAAATTTATTCTAAATAATAGTTATGTTTTCTCACTTTTGTGTATATAGGTAATTCAATGTCATCCTTGGGAAACAGGATAATTTCTAATTCACTATTAAAAGCTGTTTACTATGACAGGTATATTAAAATTTCTAAGTCAAATATGACTGTCATTCAAAATCAGTTTTAAGATAATTCCTTCTCAAATCAAGGCTTGGCTAGATTTACATTATTTTTTTCCAGAAAGGGATCTCTAAAGATGCAGGACTCTTCAAGCAGTTGCATCTGATTAAATATGCCATGCACAGAGAAGGTATAGCAAAGATTAAGACAAGGAAAACATAGAGAAGATTACATTTTCCATGATTTCCCTCTTAGCTTTCTAAATCCTGTCTAATGTAGACAGCAGTGTGTTTTAACTTCCATCTACTACTCTGCAAATTATTTTTATGCCCTGTTACATAAGTACATCTTGAGTGCAGTAATGCTTTAGAGGGATAATAAATAAACAGCAACATAATAAAGAATGTTATGCTGCAAAGAGCATTGCATGGGGACAGCATTCTGTCCAGCTGATTCTTTCCCAAGTGTGTAGCCCACAAATTCAGAAATTATCATTTAAGTTTAAGCACTTGAGCATCAGAGTTTCATTACTGTTCTAATAAAATAGAATAATAGATTGATAGTTCAGTGTACTAGTTGCAATTTCATCTGCACTTGTAAATTTTGCCAGGCAAGGTGAACCTAAAGCTACGAAATGTAAGCAGAGAATTATTTTAGAGCTCATCTGAAGAAAATATGGGATAACCTGAGAAAAGTTTGTGAACCCTGCAGATAAAGTAACTTTTAAATAATTTTGAATACTTCCAACATAATTACAAATAATCTTCTTCCCTTTGGGTTCTTCAAGGCCATAACAACATCATTTCCTGTGTCAACATTACTAGGCAGGGCACCGATCTTAGAATCACTTGCAGGAATTTTGTACCTTGTTAATGAGCTATGCCCGTAAAGAAACTGCTTATTTGTATAAAGTTCAAAGCATATTTAAAAATGTGTGCATTCAGAGTCTAAATCCATTTGCATTATAGAATAGAATCACATAATTCATTCAGGTTGGAAAAGACCTCTAGGATCGTTGAGTCCAACTGTTAACACAGCACTACCATATCCACCATTAAACCATTCCTCTAAGTGCAACATCTACACATCTTCTAAATTCCTTTAGGGATGGTGACTCCACCACTCCACTGAGCAGCCTGTTCCAGTGCTTGTCAACTATTTCACAGGAGAAATTTCTTCTAAACCTAAACCCTTTCTGGCACGACTTGTGGCCATTTCCTCTTGTCCTGTCATTTGTTACCTCAGAGAAGAGTCTGACCCCCAGCTTGCTACAACCTCTTTCAGGTAGTTGTAGGTCCCCTCTGAACTTCCTTTTCTCCAGGTTAAACAACCCTGACTGCCTCAGCCAGTCCTCATAATGTTCCAGAGGCTTCATCAGCTCTGTTGCCATTCTCTGGACATACTCCAGAAAAGTCCTCAGAGATCCCTTTCAGAAGAAAAATTAATTTAAATCTTGCCAAGCCCTGATTTGAGAGGGAATTACCTTAATAATGTCCTCCTCAATGTCTTCACTTTAGTGAGGGGCCCAAAACTGGACACAGGTTTGAGATGTGGCCTCACCAGCATCGAGTGTTGCTGATACAAGTCCAGATGCCATTGGGCCCTGGGCACAGCTGGCTCATGTCCAGCTGCTGTTGACCAGCACGCCCAGCTCCTTTTCCTCCAAGCAGCTTTGCAGCCACTCTGCCCCAGCCTGTGGCACTGCCTGGGGTTGTTGTGGCCAAAGTGCAACACTCAGCTTTGTCACACAACTGACCTCAGCCCATCAACTCTGTCCAGATCTGTCTGCAGAGACTTCCTGCCCTCCAGCAGATCATCAATGCCACTCAACTTTGTGTCATCTCCAGACTCATGGAAGGAGCACTCAGATCCCCTTGTCCAGATCATTGCTAAAGATATTAAACAGGACTGGCCCCAATACTGAGTTCTGAGGAGCCCCACTGGGGACCAGCCACCAGCTGGATGAAACTCCATTCCCCTCCACTCTCTGTGCCCAGCTTCCAGCCAGTTTTATCCCCAGCAGGCTGATCATGGCCTGCTCCCAGCCAGGCCATGATCAGCTCGTTTCTCAAGGAGAACGCCGTGGGAAATGGTGTCAAAGACTTTACCAAAGTCCAGGCAGACAACACCCAGAGCCTTTCCCTCATCCACTGTGTGGGTCACCTGGTCATAGAAGGAGCTCAGGTTGGTCAAGCAGGACCTGCCTTTCACAAACCCACGTTGGCTGGGTCTGATCCCTGGTTGTCCTGCACATGCCATGTGATGGCACTCAAGATGTGCTCCATAACCTTCCCCAGCACTGAGGTATTGTTTTGCATTGCCATAAATCACAGTTTTAAAACAGGCTACAATAATTTTTCATCNTTCCTGCCCTCCAGCAGATCATCAATGCCACTCAACTTTGTGTCATCTCCAGACTCATGGAAGGAGCA
The DNA here is from genome assembly GCA_013397075.1 of Rhabdornis inornatus. Taxonomy (NCBI): domain Eukaryota; kingdom Metazoa; phylum Chordata; class Aves; order Passeriformes; family Rhabdornithidae; genus Rhabdornis; species Rhabdornis inornatus. The sequence goes on along the minus strand of VWZS01001016.1, from coordinate 1,203,896 downwards.
CTCAGATCCCCTTGTCCAGATCATTGCTAAAGATATTAAACAGGACTGGCCCCAATACTGAGTTCTGAGGAGCCCCACTGGGGACCAGCCACCAGCTGGATGAAACTCCATTCCCCTCCACTCTCTGTGCCCAGCTTCCAGCCAGTTTTATCCCCAGCAGGCTGATCATGGCCTGCTCCCAGCCAGGCCATGATCAGCTCGTTTCTCAAGGAGAACGCCGTGGGAAATGGTGTCAAAGACTTTACCAAAGTCCAGGCAGACAACACCCAGAGCCTTTCCCTCATCCACTGTGTGGGTCACCTGGTCATAGAAGGAGCTCAGGTTGGTCAAGCAGGACCTGCCTTTCACAAACCCACGTTGGCTGGGTCTGATCCCTGGTTGTCCTGCACATGCCATGTGATGGCACTCAAGATGTGCTCCATAACCTTCCCCAGCACTGAGGTATTGTTTTGCATTGCCATAAATCACAGTTTTAAAACAGGCTACAATAATTTTTCATCGAATATTCTGAATTGGAAGGGACTCACAAGGATCATCAAGTCCAACTCTTCAGTGAATTGCTCCTATGAGGATTGAACCTGCAACATGGGTGTCATTAGAACAACACTCTAACCAACTTTTAGGAAAAAGAAATCCCCAGCTCATACGTAAAATAAAAAAAAAGTATGAATATAGTTTGATTTTACCCAAGTATTAGCTCATTGGTTAATTTAGAAGTTTAAGATAACAAGGAACTGTTGCAGTACTCTTTTTTCTAACTAATAATGGTCAATTGCATTCAATTTACCACCAACAAGATACTATTATAATAAATGGCTTAATTTATTTACTAATTTAATCTGGTGTAGTAGATACACCAATTATTTTTATTTGTTAGCCCAAATAAGGGCACTTAAGAATGCTTATTCCTATTACAAGAAAAGTGAGCTGCACGGTGACGGAGGGAGCCCCAGTGCAGTCCTACAGTTTGTTAAGTTCCGATGGTCAGGAGGCAAGATTGTAGAGTACAATATTTGTCCTGCAGTCATAGAAGAAGGGATAATTATTGTGCTTTCTGTGTTAAGTCATCTACAAGCATGGAATATATATAAAAAAAAAATCCAAGTCCCCAAAAGAGTTTACAAATCTGGGTTCCAGCCAGACACAACAGTGAGTGAAGCAAGCAGATGGGAGAATAAGGGCTAGGATAAGGTGCAAGTTTCTCCTGCTAAGCAGTAGTCACAGCGTAACACCTGCCTACTGCCATCCTCTTATCACTGCAGAAAGCCAAGTGTTAGTAGTAACAAACACTGTCAAGTGCCATGCTTTTGCAAAAAGGAGTGAACTCCCAAAGTGTAAGCACTCGTAACAGTCAAAATCGCTGCTAGAATCACAATTTCTAGAATCATAAAAAGCGCCTGTGATTCAGAATAAAAAATACAAGCAGCTACATTCTTTGTAAAAAATTTATGTTGCCTTCTACATCTCCAGCAATTATCCTAGAAAATAATCCACTTTTCAAATGACAAACTAGACTTAGAACTACTCAATGATAACATATAAATGTCAAACTAAAGGTAAACTGTGGGATATATGTACATATGGTAGAATACTGAAGTTCAAAATAAATCATTAAGAACAGAAATTCAAGTTAATTTTACCTCTTTTTCACACAAGGATCAAAGTGAGTCTCTTAATATTCACACTGACTTTGTTTTGATAATTAATTACAATATACATATATGCAAATCAATTCAATGGAGTTTAATGCCATCATATTTACACCTAGAAGAAGTGTCAATTACTTTACTTGCTCTTTCTGGCTGGAATAGACTTGCTATCTCTAAATCATGAAATTGACTTATTTCCCTTAAAAGTATAGAAAACAAACAAACCTTGAAAAGGTTCAATTTTGACCTATTTTTTATCTGTCTGGTTATTGCTGTCTAAGAAACAAGGTGACTTCTTGCTCCCTTGCAATGGCTGCAGACATTCTTCAGGGAGACTTCTGTAAAAGACACCGAAAATTCTAGTCGAATTCTTTCTTTGCTATGGATTTTTTTTTCTAACAATAAACTAGCTAGCTTGAGAAGAGAGTTTCAAAATTAATGTATTTTAGATTTTGCAATGGTACAATCTATAAGCAACAACTTTCAATATTTTTTTATGTACAAAAATAATTTTAAAACATCTATCAATTTTTTTTGAAGAAAATACTAAGATAATGGACTTCGGTAGAAGCCAATGTATAACAGTGTACAGGTCTGCTTTAGGAAGATCATTGCATAAACAAAATCTGCAGGTGGAAACTTGTGTACTTTCTGAGAGAAGGGCATCCTGAGGTTACTGAATAACAAAACTAAAGGAGCAATATCAGGAAAACAATTAAGTACTTCAGAAAATAATATTGTTAATTGAGTAGGTCAAACGTTTTCTTATACTAGTACTGCAGGGAAACAGCTGCCAGTGCAGCACTCATTTTTCAAATGCTAGCAGCAAGGACAAAAGATTTGTTCCAATGACACTTAAAAATGCATACTCAAAAATTAAATAATACAATAAATGCAGCACCATGTGGTCCCACTGAAAATTTGGTTTCACCTGGAAAGAAACAAAAAATAATTCATTATTGGCTTATCTCTGTGGGACAATGCAATATTTTCTTCTATTTCCAGCACTTCTTTCTAAAGTGTACCCCACAAGAGATAAAATCCTCTCAAATGAACAATTTGTCATTTTCGCTTATCACTGGGAGAAATCAGTTTCAATCTGAGACCACCAAGCTAACACCAATTGAACCCATTTAGTATTGTAGGAATGCCAATATATAAACCCAGTAAATATATTATTAATTCATTCCGGGCTCCTAGGTTTGTATATTAGGAGGGTTATTAGTCTGGGTTTGGAAGAAGTGTCTTAATAGTGTCAATTAATTTTTACATTGAATTGCATACTAAGAGTTTAACCTTCAGGTCAAGAGGTGCTCAGAAGCCAATTTAATATAAAAGTCAATAGGACAATTGCTATGAAGGAGTAGTGATCAATCTAATAATTGAAAAACTGGTCCCCATCCACAAAAATATTGCTTTCATACAACTTTATGGCAAAGATGATGTAGCTCCACGAACAGCTGTGTCAGAAGACTGCAGACTTGGGTCTGGCTGGCACACAACCACACAGGATTACTGAATTGTTGAGATTAGACATGACCTCTGGAGCTCACCAAGTCCAACCCAATGCCCAGAGCAGGGTCAAGTAGAGCAAGCTGCTCAGGGGTGAGCCCCGTTGGATCTTAGAAGCCTGCAGTGAGTCAACCTCTCAGCAGAGCTTTTTCTAGTGTTCAGTCACCCTCAACATCTATTATATGCTCGGAAAGTGATCCTGGAACTATGTGGTCTTGCCTGCTTTTACCCCTATTACCCATATCTGTATTAAAAATTTTCCAGAGCATAAACCCTGACTTGCAATGCAAACTCACAGCACAAAGCTCATAGTGATGATAGGAGTCCTATGAGAATTGCAAGTAATGGTATCTGACAAGAAGTTCATTCAATTTAAAATCTAAAGTGAAAACAAGACACATCGCAAACCAATTTATGTTACAAAGTCTTCAGGAAGTAATTTAATTATTTAAAAAGTTCTTTCTAATTACAGTAGTTCTTTCCTTCTTCCTCCCCGCTCTTTTAAAACCTCTTTTAAAATAAATCTCAGCACTGGTGCTAGCCTCCTTATTTACCTATGGTATGTTCATTATTCTACTACTTCATTATTAAGCTTGGGGTGAAAAAGAATGGAGTGAAGGACTGCAGCAGAGGAACTATGGATTAGAGTCACCAATGCCTACATCATTAACTGAACGCGACAAAAGAGCAAGTGTTACTGGCTTCAGACACAACAGCCCAGGCACTGGCTATGACAGGAAAGAACAAGACTTACAAATAAAGAATCCTTATGAGAATAAAGTATCATGATGATATGAAGGTTATGAGAGGTCCAATATTATTTAGATAGAATAAAACTAACAAACCTGTCCTTGAATACAGTTTCTCAGATTAATTAAATAATCCGTAGGAAATTGCAAAAATAATCTAATTGCCCATACAGAGCTTCTTCTTCATGTGTCTTTCTAACTACACAGTGACTGTGAATATTTTTTCCCTTTGATTAGCGATAAAAAATTCAACACCTAGCAAACATAGTATTTATTTCATTTCCAGCCTTTATATAACAAGACAATGATAAAGTATGGTATCTTTTCCTCTCAACTCAAGAAAACACATTTCCAAAGTCAAAATAAGAATAATTTAACTTGCGAAACTTTTAAAATCTATTTTTATATGCTATGTGTTCAACATAAATCTCTCAGCTGAGTGTAGTAAAGGCTAACTTGCACCTGTCTTGCTCCACAAGGGCAAGCATGCTTCCTTCTTCAAATTCAGTGGAGGTGTCTGTCTGGGAGTTTTCCCCAGGATAAGCTGGATTTCTGGTCAGGCGTCAAATATTCCTGGAGACTGTCACCTTGACCTACAATTTATAGGAGCAGAAACCTTGAATTGAAGTCTTGATTGAGGGTTCTGTCTTCAAATCATTAGATCTAGGTCATTACATCAGCTGAAGCTTTTTTTTCCCCTGAAAAAACGTCATCCAAGAACAGCATCAGTGACCTGACAGTACAGTGCAGTCCCATCAGTGAGCTGCTATTGATGGAAGCACCTGTGCAGAAATGTTCTTATCAAGAATAATGTACAGCCACCAGCGTGACAGAGCATGGAGCCATATTCTGAGAATAACACCAAAACTGCACAGTAACGTAATTCAGCTTCCTTGAAAGCACTTTTGTTTATCATCCTGAAAACACAGCAAAGCCCATCTTGTGCTTCTAAGCATACATGGACGAATTCCAGGACTACATAAACAAAATTGAATAAAACCTCAGGGAGTGCAAATGGCGCAAATGCCCTTATGTCACATCATCTGAGGCACACACACTCTGGTTGTGGGGCAGAGACAAGGGCTCTAGGCTTACCCTAGTATTCAAGTTTGTGAGTATTTATATACCACTGTGAAATTAAGCCCTGATAATTCAGAACCATTTTTGCCACTAACCTCAGTGTGATGATACTTTTACTCAAATATGTCTCCATCACCAGATAATCTTGCAAAACAACCAGCTAGTGAAAGCAATCCAAATGTTTCTGCAGTTGTGAAAAGCATTGACAGCAGGGAGTGAAGACTAGCTGGATCCTGATCCTCAGCATCCCCTGATCAGACAAGGGATACCCTGTCCTTCAGCTGTCATGAGGCAGCACGAATCAGGAACTCAGTTGAATTTAAAAGTGTGGTAGAGCAATGGAAATCAGACATTATCCTCACCAACTGAATTCATTAAAGCTTCAGGCCTAGTAAGGTAAAAACGTTGAGAATTTGGCCATTTCAGTGCTTCAGCACCACTTGCACCGAAGCACTAAATTGACTGAGGTGTCTTTCCTTCTCACTTTGGCTCATGCACGGCCTCTGAGCAGTGACAAGCACTCGGTGAGTTTCTGCAAGTATTATTTTAGAGTAATTTTCTCCAAACCCCTCATTGCACCATGCTTTAATATTTATAGAAATATATCTACAAAACATGTAACCTCTTATAAATTTCCATGGCGATGTCTGTGTGAATACTTCTAACTTCAGAAGTATTTGTTAATTTTCATGACAAAAAGGCTTTGCAATCACATTAAGTGCTAGAATTTCGACATGGAAAGTTATTCCTCTCAAAGAGATGAGAGAGATGTGCAAATAAGGTTCTGAATGGACATGCTGTCACAATTTTACATGGAACATCAACAATACATCCCTAGAATAATATGCTTTCATTTTATCTTTTATAAGTTCATAAAATATTCATCTCCTTTCCCAGCCACGCTGTGAGATCAATCTCAGCAGCACTGTTAGTTCATATGAAATGTAAAATGAAACCGATTATAAACATGAAAGAGGAAATTCTCATTTTGTATAATCCAAGTGAAATGAAAATAAAGCAAGGAAAAAAGAATTCAGAGAATAGGTCCACCGTAGTTTGCTAATCTAAGACATCATCACATACCAGAAATAACCAAATATTTATGGATATTTTTATGGTGAGGTAGATCACTAAATACTAAATATTAAAATGGGTAAATAAAGAGACTAGATACAGGATAACTTTAACTAGCAAGTGCACAAACTGGTGTCATGTGGTAGAGAAGCCATCAGTTCAAACCCAGGCTCTTACCGAGCCACTTTATCTGCTATTTTTCAGAATACCAGCCAGCACTCAGCAGCAGTAATTCACAGTGAGCCTCACACTTCTCTTTCACTTCACTGTAACAGATACTTGTAGGTTTGCTATCTTTCTACTGCCAGGACAAATTTAAAGGATTGTTTTCTGATAGGGTGTTGTGTGCAGTTTTGTTTCTGTCTTATTCTGTCTTCTACTGTGGATATTTGCTGGGAGGCAATTTAAACTTGCATTGCTGTAGAAAGAGGCTATCATTTCTTTATGTCAATGTCTCTTTCCAAATTTATTTTGACTGACTGTCTCCAGAACTTTGCCCCTGGGGAAGTTTTTGACCTCCAACAAATTTTCTATATCTCACCTTAATCAGCTCATGAGCAGCTAGCAAGAGCAGCATGGGAAGTATACATTACCAAGGTTTGACAGGAAGTATACAATACCAAAATGTGATAGCAAAAGAGAAAAGTAACTTGGAAAGATAACATTTAAAACAAAAGCCAATACAGAGATGAGCAGGAGTGAACAAAATATTTCCTGCAATCTTATGAACTTGTTGTAAACAATACTCTTTAGATGAACTTCAGTCTTTGATTTTTCTCTGATCCCAAAAGTTATATTTATCTTTCAGTACAGCCAGAGAGACTATTTTCTTCACATGCAGAAGTGATCAGATTTGCCCTCTGCAAGAGCTGTTGCCAAAACAGAAATCCTCCAATGGGTCGAGACAGCTGAGTATTACCCAATACTTTCTATTTTTGCCAGATGTATGATTTACAGAATGTTGAAGTTTAAAATTAAATAACAAATTATTTTGAAGCACCGATGGCCAAAACTATGGAACATTTTGGTCTAAGACAAATAAAACCCCAACCAAACACACGCAATAATTCAATAATTCTTCTTTTGCTCTGTAGTAAAATAAAATATGTATTTTTTATCAAACCTGAGAATTTGGAGGACTTGGGAAAAGAGTTTATAGATAAATAGCCTAAGGTTTTAGCCTTTCTGAAGCAAGTGTTCACAAAAGCTGAAGCCAGGAAATGGGAAAAGATTATACTAGAAATAACGCTAGATTCATACTGGTAAAAGTAAGCTCATAGAAGACATGTGCGAATGTAGTAAATGTGGTAAAAAAATTCTTGTGGTTTTTTGGTGAAATTTGCAGCAGAGAAGGTAAGGAATTTTAAACTTCTATCCAAAGAAAAAAAGGAATTGGAATTTTCTCAGAATCCCAAGGAGAATATTTAGAATTCCAAGCAGAAGAAATCAGCTAAGACACTCTGGAGCTCCACTGACAGGAAGATTATCTATTGCAAACTTTTTGGGCAACTAAGGGTATAGGGAAAATATTTGTGGTTTTGGATTTAATCATCTGAATTCCTGGTCCTAGATGAATACATGTCCTGTGGTGAATCTATATTGTAGTGTTAAGAAGCTTATTTAAAAATAACTGTTGTGTGGCTGACATGCTAAATAGAAAACTGTAGAGAAAAGAGGAATTATGCCCATACTAAAATGGAAAAAATAAGAGACAGCAATAGCATGTAGTTATCATCCAGTCACACAGGAAGCATGTGCTGAAGAAGGAAATTTGATGTCTTTTGAGTTCAAGTCCAACACTACAAACACAATTACAAGGCAGAGAACTCCATTCCTGCATAAATAATAGAAGGTAATGGATGTATTTTCTTTTTATCCCCTTTGGCATGTGCAATACATCATTTTCTGTTTGAGGAATTTACTTATCTAAAAACATGGCATATTGAAAATAAAACCAGAATTCAGTTACTTTTTTACTGAATCTGTAATATTACAGTAGCAAGGATTCCTTTCCAGCTACCAAATATGAATTTATGAAGTCTCACACTTCAGCTTACTCATGTGCTCAACTTTACTCCCAAATGTATAGTGACTTACTGGTTCCTGTGTTTACAGGCTCAGTTTTAAAGGAATAATAAAGGCATTCGTGTTGTTTGGTGAATGTGTTTCATTATGTGCTGTCGTTTCTTTTGCTCACAGGAAACCCCCTGTGTTAGATACCTTTACATTCACTCAGGACCGGTTCACTTGCCCTTCTGGGATGAACCAATGGAAGTGACTAACAGAAACATCTTGGCAAATCACAAAGTCCTTTTCAAGTTCTTCAGGGGCCAGACAGTAAATCTGCTCACAGACCCCTCAGCCACATGCTGGGACACTTGCTCTGTCAGAGACAAGAATAATCTTGTCGCACAGATACCGTCTACCTCCGTAAAAATTAAACAAAAGTAGCTGAAATGGTGCAAAGCAAACTATGTATTTCTGATATTGCTGCTCTAGACCCAAAGTTGTGATATGATGGCAAAATTTTACCCATACTCAGTCAACTTAAAACTCTAAAATCTTATGCCTCCTGTAAGAAGATGCTGCAGAGAAACACTGTATTCTTCAGCCATCCTTCACTCTCTCGTAATCTTAACAGGTATGACCTGCCCTTCTACTCACAAAGTTCTCTTGGTCTCGGAACCTGAAAACTGCCATCCTTTCCTGACATGAGGATCAGCTGATCTCATGATCTGATAACACACAGATCTGCTTTGGGAAAACTGCTAAGGCTCCTTCCATCGAATCTCCCACTTCTCTGCCAAACTGCAGATGCCTGTGCTGGGGTCTGTCAGCTCATATTGCTGCCCACCTCCAGAAGGCAAAGTTAATGCCCCAGGAACACCAATTCCATCGCCTCTACATAGTCTTATTTCAGATTAATACAACTGCAGTTAGACATGAAGGGTTTATTCAGCTGGATTTGTCCATAGCACATGTGAAATCAGAAGTTCTCTACCCATTACCTACTGTTAATGTCATCTATCTTAAAATGGTAACGAGCACTTTAAAAACTCTGATCAATAAATTACTAGAGACTCCTAAGGAACAGAAAAGTAACATCCACAGGATGCTGTTCCCCCACCTAGGGATATTTCCAATATTTCTTGACATATTTATTAAAAGCTGCATTTTTGGCACATGTCCTAGTGTTGTACATATATTGTGGTAAACATGGAGTTACTTAAAAATTTATTTTAATTATAAGACAAATCAACAACCGCAATACTATGCCAGCAGAAGAGCTACAAACTCCAAATTAAGAAATGGTGACCACTTTAACAGAGTGGACGACTCAGCAAAGAAGTGATTTTGGTAAAATTAGTGAAACTGAAGAATAATGGGATGTTATGTCTTCTACTCCTCTTTTCAGCCACTTGCTTCCTACCCCATTTCTGAACTAATAGCTGAGACAAATTGAAAAGTCAGGGCTGCAGAGACAAACCTACTGATTTTCTTGCTCTCTTTCCAAATGCCTTAGCCTCTTTTGTCCAGACCAGAGCCCCTGCTCCATAGTGACAAGAAGACACTCATGACGGCCTTTGAAAAAGGAGACCATTATATAACCCTTGTCCCACCAGTGAAAGCATCTTAATACCTTCCAGTCAAGGTACCTTTCCCCTCCCATCTTCAGCTGTCTGTACTTATGTGTCTCATGTTTCCAAATACGTGCAGTCTTGGTTTGGTTTATCCTTTTATCACTTTTGTGAAGCCACTCACACACAGTTTTGCACTTCTGACCAGGCCTCCTCAGTAAAACAAATGAAATTACTTGCAGAGTACAGATGTCAGTAATTTCTCAATGTTTTCTTCCCCTCTGCATGTGTCTGTTCCACCTGTGGAACACAAGTAATTCTGAGGGAAAATGAACTGAAGAACCCTGGTTTCCCACAGACTTACAGTGAGGCTGATAATGAGCTGTAATTGAAACTTTTCTCATTACCAAGACATTTATATGGCCTCTCAACCATGTGAATCACTGTTTAATAAGAGGTAAGTTCGTGTTACAGCCTTTGGGACATTTACAGGATCTCTCAGCCCTACCCAGCTGCCTGTTTTCATGAAATAGCTTAATTATATCTGAGATAGATTTGGATAAAACTGCCCAACAGCTTCAAAAGTTATTGGAGAAGTAAAGGAGACACAGCCAAGCATGATCGCATAAAGGCCTGTTTCCATGGAAACCAAGAGGAAAAACAGCAGTACAGTTCGAAAAATTTCATTGCAGAGTCACTTTAATTGAAATTTTAAAAATATCTGACCATCTTTAAATCACATGCCATAACACAAAGTACATTTCTCCTGCCTTAGCCCATTCAATACCCTGTCTGCAGACCCCTATCTTCATGCATCCCGCTCCCCTATACCCCGCAGGCACAAAAACTATGCTTCTTAAAGTCAAGATGTTGTTCTGAGTATATTTTGTCAACCTCCACTTCGGATGGAAGCTATTTTTTTTAGTCAAGGCAAGTTTCCCAGAAAGACATGCCAGTTGCTACACCCATGGCTCTCACACATGTGAGGCATATGACAGAACTTATTAAAGCGAGAGCTTGCAGGAGGAGCGAGCTACCTGCTGAACAGTGTAACCCACTGCTGGGGCTGTAGGGAAGATCTGCAGGTTGGAGTGTGTGATTTTGGCCACTAAGGGCAAGTGGCAGAAGGCAACCTGCGCGAGGGTGGTGAACACCTACTGGCTGTTCAGTAAATTTCATGGGAAGAACTGCCACCCCTCTCTTTGTCATATCTTCTTCAGGTGCAGCACCCACCTGAGCCATCGGCTCTGGCCACAGCACCCAGCATAAAGAATAATACCCATGTGCAACTCAATAAACTGAGATCTTTGCGTGGAGTGAAACCACTCTGCGAATGCCCGTGACACGGACATCCTCGAAGCAAACAGGTGTCGCTCGGTTTGGTAGCCACAGCCCGAAGCCCAGCTGCCTTTGGTGCTTGCCGGCCGCGAGCAGAAGCTCCTGGACCGCAGGACCCTTCTCAGCTCCGGCTCGGGCGGAGACGCGATGCCCCGCGCGGTTCGAGGCGCTGCCGGTGCCCTCGCGGCTGCAGCGGGGCCGGAGCTGGGCAGTGTCCGGGGCGGTGCCGGGCAGTGTCCGGCCGGAGAGGGGCCGGAGCTGGGCACTGTCCGGGGCGGTGCCGGGCAGTGTCCGGCCGGAGAGGGGCTGGAGCGGGGCATTTTCCGGCAGGAGCGGTGCCGGAGCTGGGCACTGTCCGGGGCGGTGCCGGGCAGTGTCCGGCCGGAGAGGGGCTGGAGCGGGGCATTTTCCGGCCGGAGCGGTGCCGGTGCCGCGCAGTGTCTGGCCGGAGCGGGGCCGGTGCTGGGCAGTGTCTGGCCGGTGCCGGGCAGTATCCGGCCGGAGCGGGGCCGGTGCCGGGCAGTGTCCGGCCGGAGCGGGGCCGGTGCCGGGCAGTGTCCGGCCGG
>VWZS01001016.1:1172135-1192240 GCA_013397075.1 Rhabdornis inornatus | reverse complement strand
CGAGCGCCCTCGCCCCCCCTTTCGGGCCGTTCTCCGCCTTCTGCCGGCCGTGCCAGGCAGCCTCTCTCTCGGCCTTCACTACCGGGTCAAGCGAGGCGGGAGCGGCGAAACAGCGCCCGCCTCACTCCGGCACCGACACCGACAGCCCTCCTCCTCCTCCCCGCGCCGCGGCCGTCCCCTCCCTCCCGCTGCCTCCCTCCCTCTCCCTCCTCCCTCCTGCCAGTTTCTCTACAACTAGTGCATCCACGCGCAGGCAGGGTCCGGCCGCCGCGGCTGCCATGGATATCAGCTAAAGCCAGCAGGAGCGGGCACCGAGGCGCTCCCTGACCCAGCGCAGCCCGCGGGGCCGCCGGCCGGCACAGCCGCGGCCGCTCCGCCCGCCCGAGCCTGCCCGCAGGAGCGCGGCTGCCCCGGGGAGTGGGGGCACAGAGGGAGGGGGGCAAGAAGCGCAGACTGCAGGGAAGGAGTCGGGCAGAGCATCCCCACGGCAATGTCCAAGGGCTTGAAGAAGAAAAGCCACTGGACGAGCAGAGTCCACGAGATCGTGATCGTGAGGAACGCGGAGGGACAGCTGGGCTTCGAGCTGAAGGGGGGCGCCGAGAATGGGCAGTTCCCCTACCTGGGGGAAGTGAAGCCCGGCAAGGTGGCCTATGAGGGCGGCAGCAAGTTGGTGCCGGAGGAGCTGCTGCTGGAGGTGAACGAGACCCCCGTGGCCGGGCTCACCATCAGGGATGTGCTGGCCGTGATCAAGCACTGCAAGGACCCCATCCGCCTCAAGTGCGTCAAGCAAGGTAAGGCGGGCATGGGCCCCCCTGTCTGCCCACCCCCTGGGGGCCGCGGCAGGTCTGGGGGAGCGGAGGGGGAGCAACTTTGTTGCTGCAGTTTGACTTTCCCCCTCCCCGCCGGAGCCGCCCCCTCCCCGGCGGCGGGGGGAGGATGCGAGCGGCGCTGCGCGGTACCCGCAGCCGGGCGAATTAAATGTGCGTCAGTGACAGCGCTTCGCCATGCCGGGGGNCTGCGGAGCGGGGCTTGCCCTTGGCTTCGCCTCGCTCCGGGCGCCTTGGAGCGGGGACAGGGGCTGCGGAGCGCGCCGGGTCCCTGCGGGCGCCCAGGGTGGCTTTAGCATCTCTTAAGTGTCATTAGCGGAAAAGTCATTCATTTGATCCCTGGTGAAAACGATCGCTAATCGCAGGGAATGGGAGCTCAGAGCAAGTGGGAGGACAGACAGAAAGAAACTTTTGTGAGAGAACGGTATAGTCTTGCCTCGCCTCTGTTTCGCTTATTTATTTTGAAGTATTGTAATAGGTTAATGCGTTTCCAGGAAAGTCAATAGAGAAGAGACGGCACAGATGCTGTTTACATGTTTGTTTCTGTCCTCTTTAAACTATGCTGAGTTGAGTTCTCTGCAGCTGAAGGCTTGCGAGGTTTCTGCTACCCCAGCAGCGTTTCTGGAGAACAGGAGCTGCTCTGGGAAGCCAGTCTGTAGGTGCTCCTTGGCTCTGGGTGGTGCAGCGGCTGTAGGCGTATCGCTAAAGTACGCATTCCAGCCGGGCACTGAGCCCAGCCATTGAAAACTTGGGAATTTCTGCGGTGGGAAGTTTTTAGATACCATGCATCAGAGGCGCTTGTGCTCTGCAACTATAGCCATCAGCCTGTGCTCAGAGGACACAGAGGAGAGTCTCTCTGAAACTGGGTATAAATTTTGGCGATTTTACATCCTCTTTGTAATTGACGGTTTATTGTTTAAAGTATAATTTGTGATACTTCCGAATGCCTGAAGAATATGCTAATTATTAGTTTATCCAAACATGACAGAACCAGTAGAAAGAATCTGATTTCAACTCAGGCCTTCAGAATGGACTTTATTGTATATTCAGTTATCTCCATGAGGTCAAGCCTCTATATAAAGATATGATCTGGGACTTTTTTATTTGTTCTTATGCATAAGTTGTGCAATATGCTGTAGATATATCTTGACAGTCGGGCTTTGCACGGAGACACACTAGTTCATGAGATAAGTTAAGATTAAAAGTTAGTATAATTGATTCTGTCTTGGAAGTGTAGTGTCATCTCTGGGCACTTGAACTCCAGGAAACCTGCTCTGTACTGTCCTCTTTTTATTAATAATTTTTTGTGTGAGTGGTCTTGCTGTGATAAGACTCAAAAAGAAGCAGCAGTTGAAGTCTCAAGAAGATAATGGTATATTGTCTGTAATCCAATTTTAAAATTTTTTCCAGAAGTCCTATAGATTCTTTACAATAAGGGAAATTTAAGGTTACTTTGAGTTACTATGTGAAACATATGTCCTATCTCTTCACTGTTTTTCTAATATTTCTCTTTAAGTCAAAGCAACCACCGGTGATTCATTAATGTGTGCACTCTTAATAAATTACCTGTCACACATGAATTAGGGACATTAGTCAGGCTTTTAGTCTGGGAATTACTGCAAGCTTCTGCATGAGACATAAGGGATAAATTCTGAATTCTGCCTAATTCTGTATATCTGTGCCTGTATCTATACATACCTGAGGAGTTTCGGTTCAGTATGTTAACTCACTACAGTTTTAATGCAAGTTCTCAAAGCACTGGCCACATGACTGTGTGTTTGGAAATGACAGTTCAGCATAGATTCTTGGACTGAGAAAGACTTCCTGACTGGAATGATCTTTCATGTGCTCCTTTATGCCAAAGAGAGAGGCCTTCTGGATGCAACTTCCTATTTGGAAAAAAAAAAAGGTCAGTGGTTTGTGGATTTTACTACCTGACTCCTCCTTCAAGTGTAAGCCGGTGTTTGCCTGCACCCCTTGGTGACAAAGCACAGGCAGCCACGTTACAGCAATATTGCTATTCCCTAACACTGCTGTGCAGCAGTGTGTAGGAGAGGAAAGGCTGAGCAATAAAATCTTTATATGTTTTTGTAACTTTTGTACTCCTTTTAATTATAAAGCACCTTTAGTGTGCTGGAACAAGGTTAATGGCTCCATTATCATTGTTTCCGCATAATTTATCAATGCTATCTCTGTCAATTAGAATAGCATGACCTTGAATGCACCATGTGACTGTAGCTGCTTCTTCAGTGCTGCCTAGGAATGAAGTCAGAGAGAGAAATGTGGAGGTAGGACACGACTATTTATAATGTGATCTTTAGGAGACTGTGAGTATTTCTCTTGTTTGAAAGTTTTGACAACTTAGCAGTGAAAATTTACTTGTAGATGAAATCAGGGAATGGCTAATTCAAGAATTAGCTGTTTTGAAGCATAGAAGAGGTGCTTTCATGATTTTTCTTTATGTTTGGTTAAACATCCCCTTCTCTGAAATAATTAAAAACTTCATCATTTATCATATTATTAGATGAAATACTTCTTTTGAAAAGATGGATGGGATATTGCTGTTAGCTAAACATCTTGAGTTATAAAACCCCCAAACATATAATGTAGGAGTTGCTGCATATTATGAGGAGGAGTAAACATCATGAGAAACTGATTTGCATGATATGATTCAACATGAATTCTCCTAGGTATGATGTCTGATAAATAGGGTTTTAATGCAGGACATTGTGCTTGGGTTTGCATGAGAAAAGACTGTAAGAATTATTATTATTATTACTATTATTATTATTATTATTATTATTATTATTATTATTATTATTATTATTTAGTCTTAATTGTAAGAGTTCACAAAGAAATACTCCTTGGAGAGTATTTCCTGTTTGGGTTTTTTTGTCAGTTTTTTTTTTTTTTTGCGAGCCACTTGTTGTGCTACTGTTGGCAGAATCACAGAGACTCTCTGGAAACACATGGGATGAAATATTGGCCCAGATGAAGTCAAAGGCAATGTCCTTAACATCAGATAAAGAAGGCAGGGTTTCCTCTGCAAAACCCCATGCTTTTTTGAATATATATCCTTCCAATGAGAGAATTGTATACAGCAGTTGCATTAGTTGGGCGTATTGCAAATGTACATTTTGACCTTCTGCTCTCTTAAGTGAGGATAAGAGTCTTGTACTGTTTCTTAAAGGAATACTTCTGAATTTTAAATGTGTTTGTTTTTACATGAAGGAACAGTTTGGATTAAGTGCTGTCTTCTTCCCACACATGTACAGATGCATAGTTGTAGAAGTAGCAGTGTGTTAAGGAAAGGCATCTTAATTTGGATAAGTAATCACATGGGGAAGAGTCATATGGGGAGCAGTGTTGCCTCCAGGTCCATTCTCTGTTCATCACTGAGATCCACAGTAATTCCCACCAGGGGCTGATACAGGTCTGTGCTGTGCACACTCACTCCTTGAAGGGTTGCACAAACAGCCCACTTGGT
Source organism: Rhabdornis inornatus (assembly GCA_013397075.1). NCBI lineage: Eukaryota > Metazoa > Chordata > Aves > Passeriformes > Rhabdornithidae > Rhabdornis > Rhabdornis inornatus. The sequence continues at coordinate 1,187,926 of VWZS01001016.1, read as the reverse complement.
TGTACTGCATAAACCAGGATCTTTATTCTTTACATGGAGTTATAAGCTTCCACAGATGCCCTCAGCAGAATCCCAGTGAACAGTCTGAAAACATGGATTTCAGAACTCAGGAACATTGCAACAGATTTTGTCCTGGAGCTCCTGCCTGATGCATCTCTTTCTCAAGGAAAATGGTTTGGATGTATTAAATAACCAGGTGATCTGACCAACTGAGCAATTGAATTTATTTTTAGAAGTATGTAGTGGTATGAATATATGAAATATGAATAAAACAGGCGCTTTATAAGTAGTCAGACTTTAAGTGTCAACCCCTAATTCTTTAGCTCCTTATGCAAAAAAGGCAAGTAGTACACATAATAGAAGAAGGAACTAAAAACCAGTTTAATTTTCTCAGTCCAATAATTTTCTTAATAGTAAGCATATGCTAGAATGTTTTGCTGACTGTAGATGTGCTTGGGCATGTTTTCAAGTGCTTTGCCAGTCAGGAAAAGGTTTGGACCCTCATTAGGATGGATACAAGACAGCCAAGTTTGGGCAGACTGCATCCTCCACATCCTGCTCCTGGTGGCCATGGCTGTGGTTGCTGAGTGAAGACTAAAAGGACAGGATGGTACTGTCCCAACACCCACTGACTTGTGGCTAAGGGGTTTAGTAGCCTTGAAGTGTTGTTTTTTTTTGTAATGGATTCATCCATAAGCTTTGCAATTAAAACCTGGCTTAACTTTTAAAATTTCTTTAAAAGTCTGTGACAAGCTTTTTGACAGAGAAATGCAGGAATGTTGTGATTTTCCAAAGTTTTGCCTGCACATGTAAAGATGTTAGCTAGTTAAAATGTTAGTGTTTTGCTACAGACTTTTTCATTCATGTACCCCAATGTATAGTTATGTTTTTTAGATTTTTTTTTGTTATTTAAGGTCATAAATAATTCTCTTCTACATTCATTAAAACACACTGTGCATATAGATAGTCTTTCGGTGATCTTTTACTCCTGGATATCACTATATACTGTATTCCAAGATGGGAGTGTTGGATATAGTTATCTTCACAAGAAGAACAGTATTTTGCAACAGAAAACTGTATGATTTTCCAGACTAAAAAAAATCACAAAGGTCTTTCAAAAACCAGACCCAAAGAACCCTGAAAACCTGTGTGGTTGTACTTTTCTCTATGACTTTTGCACAGATAGTATTTGAAAATAAACTTACTCCTTTTTCATAGTTTGTGCTCCTTAGGATTTTATTAACTCCTGAAATTAAATTCAGACTTATTTTTTAACCATTACTTTATGTTATTCTTATGCTTGTCCATCTTAATTTAAAGACCATTGGAGCTGACTTCTGACTCATGTAGCTTGTGATTTATTCTTTAGCTCCTCCAGGGAGCTTGTGATGCTTCATGTCAGGGACTCTGTGTTCACTGGCAGTAGAATTATATTCATCAGTCTTTTTCCTTCCCTGAGAATTATAAATGTGCCATTAAAGGATGGGGCCATGACTTTGTTAGTGCATCATTTCCTTGAAGAAATTAAATAATTGAGAGTGCTCTGCTTAGTTCTGTTTAGTCACAAAAGGTAAAGTTAATTTTACAGTAAGACTTGTCCATCTGTTGATACTGTTGGCATCAAAGGAAAGTAGTGGTGTGAGGGGGTAGAATTGTGTCTGACTTCCTTTATGCATCCTATAACCTCACCTACATTAATTCAGCATTTCATGAAAGATATGGGTTCTGAGCTTTTGCTTTCAGTGTTCTTGATCTTCTCCTTGCTTTTTATAGATGAGGAGCTCCTTTCATGACATGAAAGAGTCTATAAATTATTCATCTTCATATTTTGTATACAAGAAGTGGTGTATACATGGAAAAAGTACTCCTTCAAGAGGGATTTATGGGAGGAGGTGGTCACAACTGTGATTTAGAAAGGGTGATGGAAAGTGCTGCAGTAGTTGTAGAAACAGATGTTTCTTGTTCTTTTCTTCCTCATGGTGTTATAAACAAACAAAAAAACAAAGGAATATTTTTTTTTTTTTACTAGAGAACATCAAGGCAAAGTTCAGAGAGCAGTGATGTTCCTTGTGTTAACATTCTGGAACTGATTTTTTGCTTACATGCTTAGGTGTTTATAAATATAAGAATATATATAAATATTTGAACAATCTTTGGGTTTTTTGAGACTGGTAGGAATTTTTATCTGTAGGTTGAGATTGTGTAAGAATCTGTATAGTATTGCTGTACAAGTATTGCTGTGGTACTACTCTAGAATATTTTTTATTTAAGTTTTGGTGCAAATATATATATGATAGTTACAATGAACCCATTCACTCTGGTGGCCAAGCAATGAACAGAATGGCACAGAATTCTGCAGTAGGAAATAAAATAATCATAAACTTTAGAATAAGATTGACTAGATGCCAATCCAAGTAGGTGCAGTCTGGAGCACAGAGTTGGAAGGTATTGATTTCAGTGGCAAAGTGCCTGTCATTGGGTTTTGTTGATGAATGCCATTGCAATGCTGGCCTTAACTGAATTTTCTAAAACCACAGGGGCTGTGATCCCAACAGTATCTCTTCAGTACACCTAATTTGTTACAAATCCGCTTTTCTTCAACCTCACAGGAATCTATCCAGTAATAAGGTGTCATAGTTTTCTGGCAATTTGTTTAGCTTTCTAACTGCAGGCTGAAACTACCTAATGAAAAGTGGAATAGTGGGCAGAAGTGAGAGAAAAGGAATATACTTAAGGGCTTTAACAAAAATTATTTAGCATTCCTAAACTGGACAAAAATCCTTGTTGGTAAATGATAATCTCAAAAACAGTGGTTACGGTTTGAATGTTCTTTTAATGTTAACCTAAAATCTCTCATTTATTCAAACCTGCTATCCACAATTTGGAGACTTCACTAGAAGCTGAGCTGAAAAAAGCTGTTGTTTGTGTGTATCTGCCATGTATTTATCCTTGTTACATTATTCTTGAACTCCTAGTCAGTACCTTCAGATTGCTAGAATTCAGAAAGCTTAATCAAAAGTAGCTTGCTGTCAACACAGCACTACCAGGTGTCTTCTCATTCATACATACATTATGATTAGTAATATATGAATAATGCTGTTTTGCTCTGCTTATCAGCTTCAGCTGTTTCCCCTGTGTGTCTTTGATTATTTCCACAGTGCATGAATTTGAGATGAAGGAAAGTAAGACAAGGAACAAAATGGAGAAATTTGTGTGAAAGCTCTAGGAAAAAAAATTTAGAGATTATTGAAGTACATTACTGGTTTTAGAATTTACATGTTCTGTCATACTCAAGAGAGTGTATGGCCCTGTGCCTCCAGCACGGGAAAAAATCAGCACGGGGAACGTATGTTTCCTAGGTCTGTCTTAGTTTCTCAAAACATACTGAAATCATAGAATAATTTAGTTTGGAAAAGACCTTTAAGATCATTGACTCCAGCCATTAACCCAGCACTGCCAAGTCCACATTAAACTGTAACCCCAAGTACCACATCTCCAGGGTTGGGTGGCTCAACCACTTCCCTGGGCAGCTTGTCCCAATGTTTGACAATGCTTTCAGGGAAAAAACTTTTCCTAATATCCAATCTAAACCTCTCTTGTGCAACTTAAGGCCATTTCTTGTCCTCTTACTTGTTACTTGAGAAGAGGCTGACCCCCCCAACCAGCTACACCTCCTTTCAGGCAGTTACTGAGAGTGATAAGGTCTCTCCTGAGCCTCTTTTTCTCCAGGCTGAACACCCCCAGCTCCCCCACCTGCTCCTCATCAGACCTGTGCTCCAGACCCTTCAGCATCTGCATTGCCCTTCTCTGGACACGCTCAAGCACCTCAATGTCTGCCTTGCAATGAGTGGCCCAGAACTGAAAACACAAGATAATTGATAAAGATATTAAGCAGGCCTGGCTCAAATACTGAGCCCAGAGGAGCCCCACTGGTTCCTGCCCACCAGCAGGATGTAGCTCCATTCCCCCCACTCTCTAGCCATCCAGTCAGTTCTATATGCAGCAAACGGGGCACCACTCCAAGCTATGACCAACAGGTTTCTCCAGAAGAATGCTGGTGTAAAGCTGCCTCTCTAAAATATGCACAATCAACTCATTCCAAAGATAAAAATAGCATTCCTGCTTCTTCAGATAAAAGCATGGGTTATTGTTAACACATCGTGTTTCTGTCCCAACTTCTCATGAAAGCAAGGTGCAACAATGAGAAGTGAGGGAGAAACACATATTTATGTGGGATGACTTTCCTATGTGTGTGACGTTCCTACAAAAAAAGAGATTTACCAGGAAGTGTTTTGTTATGGACAGAACTGTGTGCTGGGTTCCTCGCTGCTGAGGCAGCACCTCGGCCTCCCTGGCTCTGTTTCTGCCTCCTTCTTCTCTGGTGCCAGCACAGTCGTGGCGTCCTGGCCAAAAACACCAAGCAGTGGTAGTGCAGGACCATAAACACTAAATCATTGCTGTGCCTTTCTTTTCAGGCCTCTGACCTTGGGAAGCAAGGACAACAGTCCAGGTATTCAACACTGTGAAAATGGAATTGAAATACCAAATCTGCATGTCTTTTATGCTTTTCAGACAAGACAAATTGTCTGTCTTCTGCCACATCCGTAGATGAGATAATGCCTTTCTATATACATTTCTATATAATATTTTTGTTACTTTTCTTGAGCCATCCTTGGATCATATCAGTGTACTTCATGGAGGTCCCCCATACAGTTGCAAACCATGGAGTCCTATCTGCCACCAACATTCTTCTGTCTTGCCTGCTCCAAGCCTTTTGTGCTAATGAAGCATCTTCCTGTATCGCTGGAATTCATTTGAACCTTTCAGGTAGTTCATCTTTCAGGCCTGGCATTAGCATCAGCTAGTTTATCCTGCCAGTAAGATATTTCTACCCTCTGTGCTTGAGTTCACTTCAGAAAGCACGCAGAAACTTGTTTTGACACAGAATTCTGGCATTCCATGATTCCAGATCATGCCTGTTCTACTGGGAGAAAAGCCTGGTATAACAATCTCCCATTGTGCCTGGTCTGGGAGATATGTGACACATATGGTAGTCTCTATAGGCAGTGATGGCAGTCATTTCATTGAATTATCCAGAATTATTAAATTGTTCACAGAGTTCCCAGATTACTGCACTGGGGGCCAGGGTTCTTCTTGGACAGTCTATTAGGTCAGACACTGAGGACAGAATCGACATCACTCACTCTCTGCAGAGTCAAAATGTGGTTGTTTTTAAAAACACTGAAGAAATATTGTGTCCTCATTATGCAGGAAAAAACCCCCTAGAAATAGACTTCATCATTACGAGTAGTGCTTATAGATTCACTTTACATAGCAGAACTATGGAAAACAGTGTAGAGTGTAATGAGCAAAATTTTATGCACTCTACTAGCAAGTACATTGTGTAGCTGTGTTAATGTAACATTAGTATTCCAGAGTGGAAATCCTTCCTTCAAACAGGTACAATTCGTTTTTTATTACTTATCTATTTATTGGTGTCTTTGTATCTCACGTTGTCCTTGCATTTCTCAAAATGAAATGTGCAAAATTATTTTTAAATTGCACATTTTAAGGTTCTTTTTGTAGTATTAAAAAAAAAAAAACTTCCACCTTTGTTTCTGTCATGCCAATCATGAATTAATCTGCATATTTCTGATAAAACATTGCCATTTTATAAAAGAACACCTAACCTGTCCTGCAGAAGCTGAAAGGAAACAAAATTGGGGCGTAAGTCTCATTCCAGGACATCCATCTCATATGTAATTTCTTAGAACACACACCATTCTTTCTACTTAAACTTAGACTGAAAAGTGATGTTCAGTCCTATTTGCACCCCATATGAGTTGTACTGAATAGTTTCTATCATGTTACATTCCCACAGCTGATTCTTTAACTAGTAGGAAATGGAATGGCTGTGTTCATTTCTGTTATTCTCTTACTAAGTCCTTCTTTGTGCTAAATCTGCATTAAGAAATGTCACATAAGCCTCTCACAGGCTTCCAAAATGGTATGTTAGTATAAACAAGTATTAATCCCATTATATTTTAATTCTCTGTCCTTGTTTTTTAATAAGAACAGCAGTTTGTATTTCAAAGTGTTGCAGAGTCCTGTTGCTAGCTTAAAAATCTAAAAGATAATGCAGGTGCTCCTATCATGGAATTGAAATCCTTGTGGAAAAGGGAGCAGCTCCTGAACTCTTGTATCAGACTGATGGAGGAGCTGAACACTTCTTCAGATTAAACTATTGAGTGCTTTACTTAGGTAAAGTGTAATTGCCCCCAGATTCCCTGTTCAGCCATTATACTACTAATTTGGAAAACTCTCCTTGAAGCTCAGGCCCACTGAGCTATTCTGCACTTGTTGATATTAGGTGGTTTGCTCTGACCCCCTTCACTTTTTATATATATATGTGTGTGTGTGTATATATATATATGTATATATATAGCAATTATATAGTCATTATTTTTACTGGTATTTGTGATTTCTCTTTCCATGTGGGTTTGTTATATCTGCCTGTAGTCTCACTCATGAAATCTGAAAACTTGGTAAGAGAAACTCTTGCCTTTTTGTTGTAGCAACTAGCGTGGCAATTTCAAGTTGAGAGTCTCTTGTTTCTATGGCAATATAAGGAAGTATTCACATTAAATTCAGAGTCTAACATAATGAACTTCCTGGAATTAATTGCTGGAAATATTCTGTATCATTTTAACATAGGATCTATAACTCAAATTGATCATAATTCAGTCTTGGTGATAGAAGCTTTAAAGTGGATAAAAGTTGAGCAATATTTTTGGATTTAAGAGAATATAGTAGTCATTACTAATGTGGAGCTTCTATTATTGGTAGTGCTGGTCTGTTGTCTCACGGTTTTTCTATTATAGCTACTGCTAGTGAAGCCTATTCAAAAATCTTTGTTATACTGTGTACAGAGAATATGTTTCCTGAAGAATTTGGTTTTTTCATTTTATCTACTTGATTACAGATGCGGAAGAGTATTTTTGCCCTGTAAACTTCTAGAAGAATTACTGGAATTTCTGATAAGCCAGTAAAAAGAGCTTTTTCAAGACTCACTCTATTTGATCTTTTTCCAGTAAAAATAGCATAAAAGATTTCAGGAAAAGAATACATCGCAGTACTGGAGGTTTTGTTAAGAAAATGAAGTAAAATGAAGATATTTGGTTTGCTTAATTAAAATTAAAAGTTGGTAATTGAAATATCATTTAAAAGGTCTTCTGGATTCATATTTACCTTGAGTTTTTATGTTAAGCCTGTGATACTTACATACTAAAACAGTCTTCAGAACAGATGAACCCATAAAACTTAAATATGACACTTTTAAATATGTGTGAAATATTGTATGGGTTTGTGTACAGTTCATCTGACTTGCAGAAGTGTAACAGCTGTTTTGCCTTGATAGGGATTCATGTCTGTGCCTGTGCTCTAAGAGTAGTGAAATTAATGTTTCTGAGTGTAAAAATCAGAAAAGATGAAGGTTTGTTTTGGTTTTGGTTTTTTTGCTTATGTGAGAAAGCACCTCCTGCATGTGACTGGAGCAGTACCAGTTCTAGAAAAGTAGTAAATCCAAGCAGTATTCTTTTGGGTCGATATTAAGAAGATTTCTGGTAAGTAGTAAGCAACTTTCTCACCAAATGCTGTAGGAACAGGTTGCATGAGCTGCAGAATTCATCCCTCTGTTATGTGCACTGCTGGCCAGCTAGTGAGGATGCTGCTGCTGACAAAGGGATTCACAGCTGGGACATTAAACCAAAAGTCTTCACTTGTATCTCTTTAGACACTAATATTTGCCTTGTTACTAGACTATCTGAATAGCTTCCAGATTCTAAAAATCATTTACAGAAAAACTTATTCAGAGTCCCCAGACAGGGAGCTATTCTTAATGTCCTCAGCTACCTCTGTGAATTCCAGTGTGAGGAGGGAAGCTGAGTCTGTGTAAAACTTCTTTCCCTCCTTGGTCTTCTGACCTGGGCTATGAGATAGAGTTCTTAGAAACCACAGGGAAATTACTGAGTTTCACAATCATAATGATTTTTGTCCTCCGTACTGTCTCTTTATGGTTTTGTTTGTTTTTAATTTTTTAATGAAATTTTTTCATTATTAAAGCCTGTTCTAGCTTCTTAGGAAAAAAGAATCTTTCTAAATATGTATGGTCTGCCCATAGAACTGGTGCTGTATTTCTCCAATATAATTGCTTAGTTTTTTCCTTTTATTCTTGAAAAAATTAATCTTTTACAACATGAATGTTGTTATTAGCCTATCAAGCCAACTGCAATAGGATCCCATGGTGACAGGTACTACAAGCTGGCAGTGCAAAACACCTGGTGCCCCAAAGGGTTTATAAAGGCAAATTAGACACAGAGAATAGGTAGGAATAGACAGAACCCCACAGCAGTGAAATGGCTTGCCAAAAATCTCAGATCAATCAATAACAGAGTGGAGACCACTGCAGTGTAATTTAAAAGTCTATGCAAGCAGAACTGCGTCCAAGTAAAGGCACACAAACCACACAAAAAACCCTCTCCTGTTCAATGAAGGTTTCTATTGATTGCTTGAGTAAAACATTTTTGTAGGTATTTATTTTATATTTTACATTACAAATCCCACATAAAGCAGAAGCCTTTTTAATAACAAAGAAGCACAAGCATGCAGAGGTATCTGCAGATGAGAGAGTGTGATGGAGTGTTTTCTCCTAAAATGAAATGCATTTCAGAAATATATTGGAAGTGGTAAAGTGTAGGAAACCAAAGTTATATACATTTATATATTTTAATGAGATATTTACATTTGTTTGCACTGCTAATTGGACAAGTAGGTACATCAGTCACACTGTATGAGACATTCATTAAAATTCTTTTGGCCTGTTAAACACCACTGTTTGACAAGTAACAAATCATAAGTAATTTGTGTGGGGTTTCTCTTGGGGTGTTTATTCCTCCACCCACCCCTTTTGTCTCCTTGTTTTAAAACCTGTTAGAAATAGGAGAAGTCCTAAAAATGTTACCATAGCCAGAGTTTGGTTTGCTGAGTGAAACATACAAAATACTAATTAAGAACCCAGTGGGAGCCTGTAACTTTTCACAGTGGTGGGGGGCTTCAGCTTGGCTTCCCTGGGTGGTGGCTCCTTTCAGAGCCCTGGTGTTGCCACCTTTTGATCCAAACTGGATGGCATTATTGGCAGATTCTTGGATTTAGGCCAGCTTGACATGCCACCGCATTAATGAGGAATTGTGGAGAAGTGAGCCTATCCTGATGTTTCCAGGACATCTGGTAATCCCAGACAGGGCTCTGTTGTTGCTGTGTCACTTGTGGTTATGCCAAAGCTTTCTTTTGTGTCTCTGTGCCCCTGTGAAGAGCTGTTGGTGCCTCTTTGTGCTTTCACCTCCTCTTTGGCATCAGTTTCTCCTTTCTCACTGGAAACTCTGCTCCCACTCCCCTTGGAGAGGCTGGTACAAAGGAATGTGTTGTGTTGCCTACTCTGCAGGAGTAGGTTTTACTGTCTAGAAGGTCTCTGTTTCTTTCAGTTCCTGGGGCTGGTGTGGAGTTAAAGCAGTGATCAGTGAGAGGTCAAGGTAGGATTTAGCTTTGCACAAGCAAGGCTGCCTAGGTCTTGCTGAATCCATCCTTTGTTTTCAGGAGAAAGGAGTTGCATAACATTAAGATGACACCTAGCTGAGGTTCTGCAATCCTTCTTTTAATCCCCTTCTATGTACCACAGTAGTTCTAGATCCCTTAAATAGAGCTGGCACAAGCCAATGCAGCACATTCCTGTTTTTTTATTATGTTGAAGCACTCTTGTGTCCTTTTGACAGCCATGCAGTCCTGTTCAGTCGGCAGCACCCATTATTATATAGTTAGCCTGACAGGACTTTGGTCCTGAAGTTGATTATGAGCACACTGTTGTCTTGTTTGCATTATTAATTCATCAGGCTTTTTACAGGTGCAGTCGTTGGTAGGTCTGAGGACAGAGGAAACCCTGAAAAGCTGATGTCTCCAGCTGGTTCGCAGTGCAGAGTGAAACTGCTCAACAATTTGCTGGAGAAAATGTGTAATGTTCTGTGTGGCCAGTATCACCAGGGAATAGGTGAGATGAGCTAGACTTTGGCTCAGGCACCAGACTTACCAGTCTGTGCTCCTGTAAAGCAAAGGTCCAAGCAGTACTTGATGGAATAGCACTGGCATCATCACCCTGCCTGGGCCAGGTGTCCTCGATTCAGCCCAGGATCAGACTGTTCAGGCATGCCAGGTATCCTCATAGCAGAAGGTAAAAACACCTGTGCTTTAGGGCTGCTGGGTCATTCTGCACTGGTGAATATTCATTTTCTTATGCCTCTTTATGTCTCCCAGTGTCCTTAGAAGGATGGGATAGCTGGAGCTGCACAGAGTGCTGGGCCCAACCACATTCCAAAATAGACGATGGAATAGTACGTTGCTATCTGGGTGAGAGGGAACCTGAGCCTGCCCTCTGGGAGTGTTGTGTGGGCACCATAAAGCTGTTGCTGAAGACACACTTGCAAGCAGGTGACCTGGATGGGCTCCAGCGTGACCTGTGGAGCAGGTCTGTACAATAATGTCCTTGGTGTAGAACTACACTTGGGTATAAATTCCTCAAGTAATGTTTGAAAGATTGCCTTCTTTCTCCTCCATTTTATTTTTTGAAAGCACAAAATGAAACCAAATGTCAATGCTTCTTTTTTTTTTTTTTTAAAGCAGAATCCTTGTTTTCTGACCAGTCTTTCTCAGTGTAGTTTTGATTGTTTAACTCAAGAGCAAGTGCTTCCTGCTGCTTTGCCTGGCCACATGTTGTACACACTGAGAAGTGTCCTGCCCACTCAATCACCAACTCGTTGCAGCTTTCCAGTTAGTTTGGAAGCCTTTCTAGCAAGAGACGACCCCATCACATCATGTTTATCTTCTAAGATCTGATGGATCACAGAACTAGCGTGGCATTGCTCTGAATTGAAAGTTTATGCACATGTTTATTCATGTTTTGCCTGAAAACCGTATTATGTGTCACTGCTGAGAAGCGATTTCTGATTAAATCCAGGAGCAACCAGGCCTCTGTGAGTCTATAGACTTTTTACTTTTTTTCCCCCTCTGGCTGCTAGCTACAGATAACTGCTGTCTCTTGAAAACATCCTGCATTTAAGGTGGATTTACCTGCAGAGTATGATTTACACAGGAGTTTTTCAGAAGGGCAGCAGAATAGAGAGGGGAAAAAGCCCCTAGCAAGATGTTTCACCCAGACCGTCAAGTCAAGGATCCCTCTTTATATTTTAGATTTTTTTAACATATATTTTTCTGTTACAAAGAGCATCTATTGAGCTTGCAGCAATTATTTTGTAAATCAAATATTTAAATTTTATTATAATGTAGAAATGACTTTACAAATATCAGATTTTTTCCCGACTCTTTTTTCCCGTTTATTACCCTAACCAGCACCCTGCAAACTGTGTGTTCAGCCTTTGAATTGTATGTAAAATATATCTTCAATAGTAAATGGGACCTGTGCCAGAGAGGCTCCATTTTTAGCGCCTTAAAGGTATTATACACATATAGGGTTTTGTATAAAAAAGCAAAGAAATCCCCGGAGAGGAATGTTTTACAAGAGTGTGTAGTGATAGGACAAGGAGTAAAAGTTTCAAACTGAAAGAAGGTAGGTTTATATTAGAAATTAGGAAGAAATTACTGTGAGCGGTTGGAACAGGTTGCCCAGAGGAGCTGTGAGTGCTCCATCCCTAGAAGTGTTCAAGGCCAGTTGGGGTGGGGCTCAGAGAAACCTGGTCTAGTGAAAGGTGTCCCTGCCCATGGCAGGAGATTGGAACAGGATGATCTTTGTTATGATTAACAGTATTTTAAGTCATATAACTTAAAATTTGGCTTTGAGAGGCTAGAAACTGCAGTTTTCTCAGAGAACATAAATTGCAGGTGTTCTGTAGCTTTCAGTGTGAGGTGCACATTTCTTGCAATGTCTGAGCCAAATGGATCTGCCCATGCTGAGCAGCCCAGCTGGAAGTGGCTGTCATCCTCCGAAATGCTTCTCAAGCCTGCTGGAGCCAGCTCCTGCTTGCCCTAGGAGCAGCTTGTTTCCAGTGCCATCATCCTAGCACAAACAATAGCTTCTGACTGCTCCAGACCAGGAGTGGTCATAACTATTTCCACCTGGGTTTTTTCATTTGTCAGCTTTGAGACTTTCCTTCAGCTAATTTTCCTTTGAAGGAAGTTGGTCTGTTTACAATCAGCTGGGTGTCATGTTTGCTTGCAAAACACCTGCAACAACGCATAATTTCTGCTTCGCTTATGTAAAACGAAATCCAAAAATTACTTGCCCGTGCTGATTTATGCTATACTGTTTAGAATTACATTGGAAATGCATGAACTTAATGTGTCCTGCTGAGCTTTGCTTTATTTTCATGTGCCAATATCAACTACTCAGGGAAATTTCCTATCAGTTTTATCAAGTTCACAGTACAGCATGGAATATTTAATATTTCTCTTATAGGAGAGTTCCCAATCAACTCCTTTCAGATACTGCATTTCTGAATGTTGGAGCTGTGTTTTAAAGGTTTATAATTGAGTTTTGGTTACTAAAGCTGTCTGTAAGCAATGCCTGTAATTTGTTTCCATCTTGCAACTGTTTCTCAAACCAGGAAATTTCTGATTGTGTTTCAGAGATGGTTGCAAAGTATTTTTATGATTGTTTACTACACATACAAGGAATAATCTGGTCAGCAAAGTGAGGGAAGGGGGAAAAAAGTAGGAGTGGAAGACACTGCTGAGTAATTCCATCCCATCCAATTGCCTAAGAGGCTGCAAACATTTGTCAGTCTGTAGGGCTGATGCTGCTGCCTGAGAATTTCCATCTTTTCAGATGACATGTTCTTGCACAGGGCTCTTCAATTGTTTTTTTAAGGAAGACAGCATCTAAGTAAGAGCTGGGAAGTTTCACTGGGAACTGGAGATGTCATGCCTTTGGAGCCCTGGCTGTGATGTGCAAGAAGGACTATTCTACAGCTCAGCCTGGGAAGTGGAAGAGGCCTGGAGCTGGTGCCCTGACTCTGACTACAAGAGTGGAGAAGGGAGAGAGATTGCTTTCCCCAGTGAGACAATATTGGGAACAATGGGAGACCAAGGGAGTTGTGCTTTTAGTTGGGCTTCGTGCATGGGGCAGAAGCCAGTGCCCTTGGCAGGCTCCTGCACGGCGCCTCGTGAGCCAGAATCCCCATGCAGACATTAAGTGGAAGAGTCTCATTGTAACAGATCATTAGAGCTGTTTGTTGTCCTTCATTGTACAATTCAGATCAACAGAGGAAATGAATGTACGTGGTCTGAAAAAATTCTAACAAGAACCTTTGGAAAAGCTGCATGTTAATGCATTAGTGGTTAAGTTACAGTAGCATTAAGGATTTGATTTAAACCAACAGATTCAAGGATTTCTGATAAAACTGAAAATCTGTCTTTTCATCCAAATTTTGTTAAGTGTGTTCTGTATGTAAAATATCCTCTTTTTGTGACTGTTTTCATGGACATGCTTTTTTTCATTTTATCAGTGGAAGAGGTTCAGTTTTTCTGTACTACATTAAAGCAGATCCAGAGCAACTAACTAATCCCGTCTGTTTGAATCATTACTGGTGTGTTGGAGCATGTTCAGCATCAATTAGATAAACACTCTTCTCTATCACAGTCTTTGATCATTTGATTTGATAGGAGTTGTGTGCATAATCTCACTGTGTTTCAAACATCTTGGCTCTCTTGGCTCTTTTCACACTTCTACCCTGTGTTTTAAATATGTTCTATTACATAGCTCTAACACTAGAACACTCAATACATGGAACCATAGAAATAGTTTGGAAAAGACTGCCGAGATTGAGTCCAGCCTTTAACTGATCACCACGTTCAGCACTAAGTGCCACATCCAGTAGTTTCTTGAATACCTCTGAGGACGATGACTGTGAAGTATGTTGTTGCTGTCAAAGAATAACAGAATAGTTTGGGTTGGAAGCAACCCAAGAAAGATCATGTTCCAAGCCCTCTGCTGTGGGCAAGGACACCTTTCGCCAGACCAGGTTACTGAAATCCCCATTCAGTCTGGCCTTGAACATTAGGGATGGGGCATCCACAACTGTTCTATGCAACCTGTTCCAGAGCCTCCAGTCTCCCTTTACCCTCACTGTAAAGAATTTCTGCTTAATATCTAATATAAACCTGCTCCCTTTTCTTTTGAAACCATTCCCTCTTGTCCAGTCACTGCATGTAGTCCTTTTCCTGCTCTCTTGTAGCCCTTTATGTACGGAAGGATGCTCCAAGGCCTCTGGAGCCTTCTCATCTCCAGTGTGAACAACCCCAACTCTCTCAGCTTGTGTTTATAAGGAGGGGTGCTCCAGACGTCTGATCATCATTGTGGCCCTTCTCTAGACTCACTCCAGCATGTCCATGTCCTTCTTATATTGGGGGCCCCAGAACTGGACACAGCACTGCAGATGGGATCTCATGCGGGTGGAGTAAAAGGCAAAATTACCTCCCTTGACCTGTTGGTCATGTTCCTTTTGATGCCACTCAGGATGTAATTGGCATGTTTAATGGCCTTGGGTGTGGCTCCTGAAGTATTGAAAAAGATGCTATCTCAAGGAGTAAACCAAAACTAACAAATAGACCAAACGAACAAATAAACAACCCCCCAAACAACAAAACAAAAAACTCCAAACCCTAAGGAAAAAAAAGAGCAAACAGAAGGGAAATTAAAGTAAAAAAATAGAGTATCCAGAAGATACTTTGTAGACTTCATAATTTAAGACCAGCGTTAATCCATTTGAAGTGTTATGATGATTCAAAAAAAAAATATGCATGCAGCTTGCAGCTGCTCTAGACTGGAGATATCTCTGCTGCAGTTCATCAGTCCCATGGCCAGGGGAAGGAAACAGGGTGCCACTGCTGGGGGTGTCAGAGCAAGCTTGGCAGGGCCAGCAACTGCTGGGAGAGGGACAGCAGTGCTGGGGCCATCTGGGCCTTTGGTGGTTACGTCTAGGTGGATGGAGAAAAGATTGGAGGTAGCTACAACCACTTCTTGCCATCCATGCCAGAAGAGTGCATGTCTTTTTGAGGGCTCTTGTAGTTATTTATATGCAGCTGTGCATGCGAAGGGTCTGCATACTAAGGTCATGACAAAAGAAATTTTTGATATCTATGTCACTTGATACCGTGCTGAGAGAAAAATGTCACTATTATCTTTGTTATCTGTTTTAAAGTGGCAAATCTACTGGTAGTTTCAGTATTGTGAGGTGTTTGAGATGTGCAATGGTGTAGATTTTAAGTAGATTAGGCAATGGGCAAACACTCAGAGATCTGGGCTCTGTCTCATTCTCTAGAAACCTTAAATAAATTTCTCAGTCTCTCTACCTTAGTTCCACAATGATAACAAAATCACATAGATTATTAAACTAGTAATAGATCTGTCCCTCAGAGTTCTGAGGGAACTCAATTAATGTTTGTGATGCATTCGTCTGTAATAGCATTAGGGTAGCATACTAATATGACTTACAGACATGTAATTGCTAATTAATCAATATTGACCTGATCCTTGAAAAATAAACTCTGAAAGCTGAATCAGTTATTGTGTAAATATGATATAAATTATATATATATATATTTTAATTCAGGGATGTGTTCTTTGTTCATTTTCTCTGCATATAATGCACTGGCTCAAGATGCTTTCCATGTCAGTTTTAAGACAATTCTCTGATCAAGTCAGTGATCTTTTGTATTATGTCTTCCTACCT
>VWZS01001016.1:1059813-1172116 GCA_013397075.1 Rhabdornis inornatus | reverse complement strand
TCCCCTTTTTTTTTTTTTTTTTTTTTTTTTTTTTTTTTTTTTAGCTGCACAGAATGGGCTTTTCCCTTTAGCTGAGAAGTATATTTTCTGCTGATATTGTTTTTCCAGAGGGTTAGTCTCTCTTTGCTGGAGATAGTTAAGGTAGGATGCTCACAGAGTACATTATGCTTCTCCTTTCACCATGTAGCCTGTGTGCTGAAGGTTTTATTTTAGCATGTAAAGCAGTTTATGTAAAACTGATAGCTAAATGTTTGGACTGTGGGGCAGTTCTGGACAGTTTAATTCTTACTTTCCAACAGAACTGTAGTAGTAGAATTTTATGTTGTTTGTGAGTCTTATCTTTGCACTAGATTTTTCTCCTGAGTGTTTGTGAACATTTGGAAGATATTTGGCCAAAAATACCTCTGTGTTAGTTTGTTATTCTTGTTCTGCATTGTTATCATTCTGTGATTTGTCTATTTTATTTCTTCATAAAAGGCATCTACATTCTGCATTATATTTATTTTCTTTTCCAACATTTTGCACTTCATTTTCATCCAAAATCATACTTGTGGTCATTCTCACGTTGGTTGTAGATGCACCATTGAAAGTGAAGAGAGTTATAAAACCCTTAGTCTCAGGGTCAATACTAAAGCTAACTAGAGTGAACCCTTTATCTGTATTTACTGAATTATAATTGCCCAAATCCTACAGGCTGGTTGCAATATTCTGGTAAACTTTGGGAGCACTAGGTGCATAAAAAAATAAGTCAAAGAAAAGATAAGGGCACACTTGACAACCAAATATTAAACTTGATTCCAAATGAAGGTGGTTTGGATAAGAAAAAAAGTATGAGTTATTCCCTTGATCTCTGTTTCATATTAAAGAAATTGATATTCAGCATTTTTTTTTAACATTGTTCTATGCACATCCTTGTGCATAGAACAACTCTTTGGAATTTTTTAGGTAGCTTGTCAGGTATCCTACATGGCAGGCCTGGGGCTGTTTATTGTTCTCAGATGTCAGGTAAAAAAGGGTATCATCTTCTTCTTTTTTTGCCTCAAAATGATCTTACAAAACTATGGTTAGTTTATTTGGATAGTCTTGAAAGGGCAATTCTATTAAAAGAAAATAATTCATCTGCGTAAACAAATATAAGATGCAAACAGACTGAATTAGTTTATTTCTAGTTGAGATTTTTTGTAAAATCTGGGGACAAAATCTGCTGTCTGTTAAGACGTTGTACACCCTGATTATATCTGCTGTGGAATTGCCCTATGTTCATGGAAAAAATGAAAACACAATACACTTCACTTTGTTCCTTGTGTTTTAAGGTACTGGAGGCTGTCATTACTCCACTTATAGGGGCAATATCTGATGTCAACAAAGATAGATATTTCCTAAACTTATTTTTTTAATTAATATAGCTTTTCATAGCCTCTCTGGATCATCATTAATCTCGCTAGGAAATATGGACATGTAATGATATTTGGAAAATCGTATTACAATTTTGGGCAGCACAGACCATAGAAAATTGAAAAAATAATATAGGTTTTGAGGTAGAATATTCACTGTTGGGATACTAGAGTATGTAAGCCTAGAGACAAACATGCCAAGACTGGGATTTCAAAAGGACACAAGGGAGCAGGGAATCACTGAAATGGAATAGCCCTCATGAAACTTCTCTAAGAGAGTAAGGTTGCAATACAGTGTTGGTTTCCTTGAATAATTTTATGATCTCAGGGACCCTGAGAGAGCTGTGTTAGCATTGATGATCACTGGGGATTGAGGCCAAAGCTTGTCCTGTATTGACAATAAATGCAGTCAATATCACAGCTGGCTTTTGTTCTCCAGGTTTCCAGTGGAGGAACTAAATCTGGTAGGGTTATTAGTGAGTCTGGCTTCTGCTGCCCTGTAGTGCATGATTTAGTTAAGTAATTTGTTTAAGAGCTATCTGATCATTTTAGCCATTGATTGCATTTGGTGCTGTCTAATTCCACTCAGTAATATACAGCTCTTCATTTCTGCAGAGTCCATTATTCAAGGGGAGGAAACATCTTATTCCTTCATTGTATACACATAAAAAATAAGAATCAGTATTTACAGAAAGGGAAAAGGAAGTAGCCACATACCTTGAAGACAGTAATGTATTATCTTTGTAATTTATGTGAAAGAGACAAGTAACTGGATGATGTGAAGAGGAAGTGAGAATTTGTGTTTGTTTGGCTTTTTTTTTCTACTGACATTTCATACATTCCCAATAAATAATTGAGTGACCATGGTGGAGCTAAATGTTTTTGCTCTTGATAAACATACTGATTTTCCCAGGGTAGACAGCACCTGAGAAGTGGTAACTTGGCAGGTACCTGTAATGCCACACTTAGAGAGCGGTGTGAATTCCTTCATACCAAGAACACAACAGCTCACCTCCTTCTGGGAAGGTCACCTGGTGGCTTTCATGGTGTGGATTCTGCTCTGTGGGAACTAGGAACGAAACAGAAAAAGTACTTTCGGGTTTGTCACTACCTAGAGATGTTTGTGTCACATCTGGACAGTGCCCAGGGCAGCAACTCTGAGGAGCCCAGGGTGCATGTGTTGGTAATGTGTACGGTAAGGTTGTTCCTTCCATCTCCTGCAGCCATTCATGCAGAATTTCTCGATCTTCCAGTTGCCATAACAGTTCAAAAACTTCGTGGATGCCTTGTAAAAGAGTGGTTACTGGTGTATATATGATAGATTTGGGAGGTATCGGTGACAGTTGTCATGTAAATGTACTGCAATTTCCAATAACTTGCACTCCTTAGCACTGTAAGCTGCATTTCACCACCTGATACAAAAAGAGAATCACTAGGAATAGTCTGTGAAACTGAAATATGTAAAAGTTGTCATCACAACCCAAAGAGTAGTTTTTGTGTTTCAGAATCTGTGTACTTTTCTAGAAGTGGGGGGGAAAAGAAAAAGGAAAAAAAAAGGAAAAAAAGAGTTTAAATTTGCTAAATCTGGTTTAATTATGTATTAGTGGGGAAAAGAGTAAAACTATGTTCTTCAGTGGCATAATAAGATACCTCAATAAATTGTTCTCTCCATGTAGTTTAACACTGGTTTATTATATTGGTCTGATCCAGGCTATAAGATTCTTTATTTTGTTTGGCCATAGCTGATTATAGGTCATACGCATTAGCATTCACTGAAACAATGTAAAACTAGTGGAGGAGAAAAGTAAAATCACCCTGTTAACTACAATAAGTAAGTAGCTAGGTTTTAATACATAAGGATAAATCAGGAAAGTAATGCCAAAGTTGTGTCAGAATCCAAATTATTATCTACGTTTATAACTCCATGGTGAAATGTTGCAAGAAAATCACTTTACCTGCAGAATTGTTGCCCAGAATTTGCTAACTTTGACAATCTTAAAATCATTTGAGTTTTAAAGAACCCTTTCTAAAAAGTATATTTCAAGTGAGTTTCAGTAAAGAGAACACAGAAGGAGAGACTCAATTTATGTCTGACAGAATTTATTTATTTTTTACTGGATGGTAAAAATACCTTTCTCTGAACTCCAGTCTTACGACTGAGGATAAAATTTATCACATTGTGTGTTGATTCACATGTTGGAGAAATCTTTTGTACAAAAGAAAAGCAGATTTGTCTCTTATTTGTGATGTGCTCAGGAACATGTGACTTAATCATTTCAGGTAGTAACTGGAACAGATAATCCCCTTGGAGCTTAAGGAAGTGTTCCAAAATCAGGGTATGATCTTGCAGTCCTCAGTTACTTGATTACTTGACCAAAGACCATCAACCCTGTTTTTAAAAATGGATGTTGAAAGGTATAAAAGCAGCTACTGGGGTTTTCAGGCTGTTGAGGAAGTTAGTAAAACTTTGCTTACCAGCTGGATCTTTATTCACTCACAGGCCTCTATGTTTTCATATGGGATTGTGAATGGAACCCCTATTTTATTCTAGCCTAAATATGCTCCTGATTAAATGTCAGAATGTAGATCAGCCAGTTTTAATTCCTAAATGGATTAAAGAAGAGTGGAGTGGACCTCCTCTTTAAAAAGCAGAGGAGATTTCTTCTTCACTGGTTTGACTGGGTGTCCTCTCCTCTCTTTGGCTTGTTCACCGAGGCTGTATGGATGCCGGTGAGAGCAAAAAGCTGTTACTCGGCCAACTTCCAGCTTTTTGGTTTGTTGTTTGGAGCAGCCCTACTCCCTAAAGATGACTGATAAAGGGGGCTTTTTTTTGTGGTTTTTCTTCCCTGCCTGTTGCTAAAGAGAAACTGCCAGTTTTCTATTTTGAAGAACTGTTGTAGTAGTTTGTCATAGCTGTCATATCCTGTGATATTCAGGAGTTCACCAGCCTCGGACAACGTAATGGCTGTCCACTGTGCCTTCCTCCCTCCAGACACCTCTGAACAACAGGCCAGGGGCACGAGGAGTGGGTTTGGGCTTTGTGGTTTCTGTCTCTGCTCACATTGGTCAGGCCATGAATCCACCTCAGTTCTTTAGCTCACTACATGTTCCTCTGTCCTGTTCTTCAGGTGCTGTGTCCCACTGTTTTAGGAAAGGCCATCTCTTTAATACTGTACATAAAGCCTTTGTTTACACTGTAAAACTTCTCTTACGTTTGCACAAATGGGGAAATTTGTGCTTCCTAAGCCAGGTGTGGAAAATAGTTCTGTTGAGATCAAAGTACGCAGGCTATTGTGTGAAGAGAGTGGTGCTTCATGGATATTGAGTCCCTGTAAGGAAGAAAGGTTGGTAGTGACAGTTTTGGGTTTTTTCTAGGAACGGTTGGTAAGGTGAATTCTAATTTTCTTTATTTTTTCTAATCATTTGTGGACAAAGTATTTGAAACTGTTTGAAGATAACTCGTAATCTAATTATTGCAGAATCTGAATACCTGAACATAAATTAAAAAAAATCTATACAGGATTTTTCTTTGCTTAGGCTGCTTAACAGCTTATGTTTGAAGAATGATTTAAACATCTCAGTTCTAGAATAGAATACCAATAACCCGTTCAGACTGAAGAATGGTGCTTCCACTGTCTTTTAGTGAACAGCAGCAGCCTGAAAAATCAAAGCATCTGTGCCATCTTCCCCATAGGGGCATGTGCAACCACTGTGCAGTAGTTTGCATGCTAAAATACATATTGCCCAAACTGGATGAACAGTTTTGTAGGTTGCCTCCATACATATTTATATGAATGAATGAATGAATGATTAGAGTGTCTTGCTTCTCCTTGCACTTCATAGTTGAAATTTATTCCTATATGATCAGGTATCCATTACACTATGACATTTCACTGCGAAGTCACTTTCCCAGAGGATAATTTATTTATTCTTTTTATCTGCTTATTTCTAAAACTGGTATAGAAAGGAGTTTTACCTAAGGGAAAATGAGGATTTGGCTGTAGGGAGGAAATAAGGAGCCTGAGAGAATAGCTAGAAACCCTGCAGGCAAAGAGGATGATCTGTTTCATGGTGCTGTTACATCCTTCAGGGGTACATCAATACTATATTATGTCGGAAGCAACCCCTGCAGTTTCCCAGCCAGAGTGTCTTGTGAAGTCTCTGAGTCAGCAGATAATGGAGACAAATTTGGGATTTGAAAGAGTCCTTAAAAGAGACTTTATTCTTTTCTTTAAATTGACATAAGAAACAAACAAAGCTTTGTAAAACCACTTTCTTGGTCTTTCTATATTTAATTTCTTTTGTCTTATTCAGGAGTTATTTTTGTAACACTGCTTTTCAGTCTTGTCTGTTTAGGTTTTTATACCGTTCTCATCACTATTGTTTCTGAGTGGATTTGAATACTATGTAAAATGACATGACAAACATCTGTCACATGTTGCTCTTTCATCCTCTCCCCAGGGAAGAACCATGCCTACAGTGCTGTATTTTTGTAAGACCTTTGTTGTTGCTTGGGTTTGGATTTTTTTTTAGCTGTATACACGCTGCTGTAAGTTTATGTTAGAGGAGGATGGCTCAGAAGAGAATCCTTTGTACTTGGAGGAAAAGGAGAGGAAGATTTTGAGTTGCTATCTGAATGTCTCCCCCATAAATATGGGAAAGGGTGGCAATACTCAGGCGCTTGTCTCTACTTTCAAAACCTGCTGATATTTTGCTGGTGCTTTTTGAGCCATGCTATAAGATTATGGTGGGAAAGTTAAAACACAGGACTTAGGTATGCCTTTGGTTCAGCATGTGGTAAAGTCAGCTGCTGTCCTGGTTTGTATTTGTGATCCACTTCAAGCTCCTGTGAGGTTTGTCTCTTGGACAAGCCCTCTCCCCTGACAAGTGACAAGCAGATACAGTCTGCAGGTACAGTCAGGTGCCCTGAGCCCTGTGTTGTAGCACAAACCTTCACTGTGGTGGTATTTTGACAGGATTGTCTAGTTGAGGAAAGGGAGATAATCATGACTTTCTGCTTACTGGAGTATGGCATTATGTCAGCAGTAGGTTGAGACAAATGCTCTTGCAGGCAGAGTTGCCTGGATGGCCCTGCTACACCGACTGCTTTGGTAGGAGCCTAAGTCTGCAAAGTCACATTACTGGGCAGAGAGAGATCATTGCGAGTTCCTATGCTCCCAAGGCACCTGGCTGCAGCCCTGGTTTGTTCAGTTCTAGCCAATAACTCTTGGTTGCCAGAGGAGACATGAAAATTGTTGCTTGAATCTGGGATGAAGAAGCTACTGGAGTGGGCAGTTCTTCCACCCCCTTTAAAAAATGTACGGAAAATATATGGTCCACCTTTAACAGAAAGAACTTTAATTTTTCTGACCAATTTCATGATTTCAGAGCTACATTTAAATTACTTCCTCATTTCCTTCACTTTATTTCAGGACTGTATAGGATGTATGGTAAAAATACTAATTTGTGGGTGAAGGTTACTTTTACTCAGTAATGGGATGGGTGACTGCAACTTCATGCCTGGAGTCACAGAGGTATCCATTCTGGACGTGTGGATTTATCATGGAAGGTTCAGCTGAGTCTGGCTTTACTTGCCGTCTTGCCATCTTTACTTGCCATCACAGTAGACATCTTCTACTGTGTTTCATTTCAGGATTTACAGTTTTTCAGTCTGGCAAGACCATTACCATCACAACACTTGACCACCTCATACTCACCATGTAATTTCTAATAGATGGGTTTTTAATGAAGGCCATAAGTTTTGGAGTAATAAGTTTTGTATGTTGTTTTTTAGCTCAAGCATATGAGCTCTTAGAAATATGCACTCTCTTGATTTAAGGACCTTAAGGGATGAGAAATTTGTGATAGGTGAAGTGTTCCATAGTTAATTATTCAAACTCTTAAAAAATCTTAATTATTTCTAGTGTATATTTCTAGTTTCAGCTTCCAGTTGTTGAACTTTGTTAGGCATTTGAATGAAAATTGACTCAAAAATACCCTCGTGCTTAAATCTGGAGAGGAAGACAAAATTGCTTCTTAACCTTCTATGTGTAAACTACACACCTGAAGTTTGTTGAGTAATATCCATTTTCCAGCTCTCTAGTTGTTTCTGTAGCTCCTTTTGAACTCTGATTTTTCAACAGCTGTTTAAAATACAGACAACAGAGCTGAGCCCAGTATACCGCTAATGATTTTATGAAGCCGGAATGCCAGTTCTGAGCACTCTTTGAATGCTCACCTTGTTATCCATGCAGTGATCTTTTCACATTAGATCACCTTTTAAAATCCATCACTTGGTATAACTATAATGTTTCTTATTCGGAGACACAGAAAGTGATAGGACTTATGCTCTATTAGGCAATAAATCTGTGTGAACAGAGCTATGAATTGTGAAACTAGACTTTGTCTCCTTACTTGCATGCTTCAGAATGTGTGTGTGTGTATCTTGCAATTGCTTTCAATGTCATAAGTGTGACATGTGAAAGTAACCATTCTGACAATTGGAATGGGAAAAAGGGCATAGGTCAAATATCTAACATTTTTTGCAGTGAAAAAAAATAATTCCACATTAAGAGGCATCTATCAAAAAACAGAATTATGTCACTGCTAAGTGATGCCCTTTATTAGTAACCCAGCCATTACTGGGGACTTAAGCTACTCTTAGGCATAGGCAATTCTGTGAGGTATGGTGGGAAAGGAAGAAAAAATGTTAGAAGATTAAATAATTAATGAGTCAACAAGATTAGGTAGGGCTCTTAATCACAGTTCCCCAGTTACAATTCTGAGAGGGCAGTGAGAGAGAGAATGCTTCTGAGAGAAGCATTCAGTTTGCTGTGTTACATTCAAATGCTGTAGGTGGTAAAGGGAAAAAAGGAAAAGACAAAGTCCATGTTCTTCCCTAAAGGACAGAGTATATCTGGGAATAACCACTCAAACAAGTGAAGGGAATACAGCTATCAGACCACTTGGAAAACCCATGCTGTAATTCTTGGGTTAGTGATGATGATGTCTTGGGCTTCAGCCTCGCAGGTCAAGCTTGGTCTTAGCTGGATAAAGTAGGATGCTTTGAGCTACCCTTTTCCCTCCTTAGATGTGTCTGATCATTTTGGGCAGGTTTTAGCTATCCTGGGAGATAATGAGAGATCTGATCTGATATCATACCTCACATAGATGCATCTTCTCTCTGGCCAGCTCTGGGGGCAGCTGTGTAGAGAACAGGTCTCGATTAACTCCCCATGTCTGAGCTCATCAAGATCAAATAATTCAGAAGGGGACACAAGGGAGAATAGTAGTTAAGGGAACAAGTAGGTGGGTCTGCCACTCATGAGGAGGATGAATGGGTAGGACTGAAGAGATGAAGAGGAGAAAATGTGGCCAAAGGAGTATTTGAAAGAATACAGGGCGTAATAGGGAGAGATTTGAAGAATACTGGGGATTTGCAGAGGGCAAAAAGGATATGTGGACTGATGTGTGGGGAGGGGGTTGATGAGATATGGGGTGTAGTTCAAGAAGATGGGAGTGTGAACTTCAGTGTTGTTAAACTGCAATCATTAAATACCAGCTCCATCTGATCACTACCCCACCTGCCTTGGACCTCATTTGCATGGCTTATTGTCACGATCTGCTGTTCATACAGAGTGGGGGTTGTGATGGTTCGTTTGATCTCAGAGGTGCAAACAGACAAAATGCAGGGGACAAAATCAGTTTATTCAACAACAGCAATGCATTTTTATTAAATGCCAACAACTCAGTTGCGATAGAGCGGAGAGATATAGGAAACAAAGTATAGAGAGAGAGAGGGAGAGAGAAAGAGGGGAATGGGGAAATAGCTACCAACAGACAAGATGGACGTCCTTCATGGGCCAGCCAATGGACAGGTCTTCATCCATGGGGAGATCTCAAGGGTCTTCTCCATAGGGTTGCTCTTTTATAGTCCTCTTCCAAAGTGAGTGGCTTCTGGCCGAGAGGTGGGGAGATTTATGGACTATTGTGAGGGTTGCTCCAAGAAACAGGTGTACAGAACCTGCCGCTCCAGCTAGTGCCTGCTCGAGAGCGGTGTACCATGAAGCACAGCGAGCACCTGCAAACAGTCCCTTGGCAAGCATCCACCTTGGTCAGGCCAGAAAACCACTGTCCAGAGCCAAGCTGGGTGGGGGTCCTCGGGGTCTTCTCACGACAGTCGTGAGGCAAGAACGAGGGAAACTTTGGACCAACCCTTACACTTAAGTACCAAAAGGGTGTGATTTTCTGGGAAAAGTGATTTAATCTATGAAAAGAAATTTAAGAAGCAGACTATTCAGAAGGTGCTTAGGGTGTGAAGGATGATATGGCAGATAGGAGTAGACTTGGAAACATAAATGAGAGCAACTTAGCAGCATTATTTGCATTTCTAAAGGTTTTACTAGAGCATGTGTCAGTACAACAAGTAATGTTTTTGTGTCTTATCACAGTAATACTCAGCACATTTTTTCTACTGAGCAAAGAGTAAACATAAACTATAAATAACTAGGGCTTCAGATAGTGTGGGGTTTTTTCCTCTGACTTTGCAGATAAGATACAAAGTTGGCTCAGCAGGGCTTTGCTGGAGCATGTCTGATTGTTCCTATTTCCCTGCTTTCTCCTTCAGTTTGGGGGTAGTCTGCTTTATTGTCTTGGGTCTATTGGTTTGTCACTCAAGTTTTCTACTCTGAAGTTACCATCTGCATTGTGAAGGGAGACTTAGGAACCCCAGTCCTTTCAAAAGATACCTAAAAAAAGGTAGCATTACATATCAAAAAAGGTAGCATTTACGTAGCATTTACTTATGTGTGTGTATTTGTATGTATATATATTAGCCTGTATCATTTATATGTAATAGCCTTATGACTAGATCCCTTGCCAGGAAGTGGGAGGCCCAAGGTGCAAATTCTTTTCTCCCTGATGAGATCTAAAATGTAATTTGCTGTCTTCTGAGTAGATGTCTTCACCCGAGACACCAGGTGCACTTCTATGGTATAAGAACCAGTCTACACAGTCCTTTTGAAATTATACAACTGTGAAGAACTGAGTGCAGGCTGGTCTCATTTCTCATTGTGTAATTTTCTTTAATTTTGCCTGTAGAGAGTGAAGTCATTGAGTCTCCTACAGTTGTTCATTATATACAATGGGGGTGTCATCCCATTTGAGATGTTCAGATTCTGAATCATTTATTCAGGCAGTTAAATAATTTGTTTGGTATATGAACTTATCAAAAGCCTAAACTTAAATGTTTAACACCATCCAACCCACTGTTCTATATGTAAATCAACGTAAGAGTGTTTTACTAAATTGAGCCTGGTAGGTGGTTACTCTTCTGCTATTTGGCAATAGGTCAAAATTTGCTGAACGTAATTTGTCATGGACAGAAATAACACAATATCTGTGAAGAAACCTCAACTGTGGTTCTTGTTTCTTTTTTTATTATAATTTTTTTAAGCATATTACTAAAGAAGTACCAGAAGTATATGTTTAAGATTAAACCTATTTGGGTGTTAGCAAGGATTGTAAAATTTAATTCTGATTAGTGAATCAGAACTTTTGCCTTACACAATTTGAGTGAAACCATTCAGTGATCCTTTTTCATCTGAGATGTCAGAATTACAGTCAGCTCCATTCCTCTTGCTCTGTGACTTCGTGTGAACTGAGGTCATGCTGTCATTCACTGTGCTGAGATGAAGTTACACAGAACCTTGGCCATTGGTGGCCAAATGTCAGGGGTCTTTCACATCCCTCTGGTCCTACCTGGAGAGTCCTTACTGAATGAAGTGGTGATAAATCATCATCTGCTCTATTTGATGTGGTCTGGCAGGAATGCTGGGGAGCTGGCCAGAGTGGTGAATTAGCCTTGATCTATGGCTGGTATCTCCTGAATCTGGTAAATAATCAGCCTGGGGACAGCACATGACTCCTATTAGCATTCCATACCTGGATTAAGATTTACAGTAAGCTCATTGACCATGCTGTATGTTTGCTGTGGTTGGGGGTTTATGTAAACAGATCTCTGGAGAGTGGCACAAAAGCCACTGTCCATAGGGGAATGGCCAGTGTAGAGTTGCTTGGTGAGCTTTTGGGGTGGAGAAATCACTGCCGTATTTCAACACTCTCTACACAGTTTACAAGGCATGCCATGTTTATGTAACTAATACGGTTATAGCAAGTAATTTAGTTCTTACTCCAAAGTTATGACTACTGTTTAAGCACCAAATTATTCCCAAGTAACACAAAGAATTATATTGATATGGGCAGTTCTGAATTTTCTTCATTTTTGGGAAATTTGAATTCTCTTGTAACTCTGCTGTTACTCTTGTAACTCTATTGCTAAGTGCTCAGGCTTGTATTAGGTCAGATTTTGGAATGTATTGTCTTTCACTGTGGGAAATAAGCAGCATAGAAGGAACTTAAAATTTCAGTAAAACTGAGCCTTACTGGACAAAGCAATGTTTTCTGCAGACTGAAAGACAACACATGAAAAATTGTCTGTGTGTTAAAACTTAGGGTGTTCCATGTCCACATCTTTTTTATGGGTAGAATACCTTATAAAAAAAAGTAATAGCTTAAATGCCATGCAGACTGAGTTCACACCGTAGACAATAAGCTCCTTAACATAGAGGCTTTTCTTCACACAGCAGCAATCATTATGGCCTTGATCTCAGGGCTGTTTTTTGCAGAGTTCTGTACAGTCCATAGTGATACCTGAATAGCTGTGCCACTTAGTGAAACTCCTTTTTGTGACACCATAAAATATTTTTTGCTGGAAGTCTTCTATGTATAGAACTATGAAGTGTTTAAAAATGAGCTCAGAAACTGCCTTGTGTGGGTGTGGAGTGTCCCCATTTATTTTCTTTACAGTTGGAATGCACCTGATTGGCTTAGACCTGGTTGATTTGGCATTTTTTCTATGAATACATTTTTTTTTTTTGTAACACACATTCATTTTGGAAACTTACTGTAACTGTTTAATTACATTTTGCAATTCAGTAATTGATTCTTGATTATATACCAGAAATTACACAGATTATAAGAGAGGTAGGATGCTAAAAGGGATGTCTAATTATCTGTGCTATTTCTAAAATGCAGTTTTCTAAATGGCTACTTTATTAGCAGCACACCAAAGCATTCTTCTAGAAAGAAAAAATAAATCTGCTCATGAAGGCTGTCTGCAGCCAAAAATGCCTGTCAACTTTAAACTTGATAAGTCAATGAATCAAAAGAATATACTCCTAATCTGAACACCCAGCATTTTATGAGAGTTGTGAGAGTTAAGGGTAATATTAGATATTTGAGAACTGGTCTTGAATTAGAAGTTTTTATATCCAAAGTTTTGTTCTTGGATAGACTGCATTTCTGTGAAAGTTAGTGGATTTGGTTGTTTTTTAACATATGGCAATTGCTTAATATATAACTTACATTTTAATGTAATATATATAAAAAATTAAAAATAAGGGCTGCATAGTTTCTTTTAAATCTGGCGATGTTGGTTAAGATGTAAAAATAATGTGGCAGATGAAATTAATTTATTTCTACTTAGGCACCCTCTGTGGCTTCTATTCAGTCAGTAAGCCTTACAGTGTGCAATCCATGTTTAAGCAATCACAGATGCATAGTTCAGGCCTGTATGGAGTGAGAAGTTCTGGTAATGTTCTGCTTTGCAGCAGGTATCTCACCTCTGGTTCTCTAGCACGTGGTGTCTAGTTTTAGGCACCACATGGGAAAATGGATAGAGTTTAAAAATAGTTCTCCAGTATCTGTAGGGATCTTTCTTGTTCCCATCAAACTAAGAGGGGTCACTCACTTAACTTCAGTGTGTCTAACCAAAAAAAGAAGCAAAAAATATGAAGTTTGTCTTTTCAGTTTCTTCTTCATCCTGTGAAATGAGAACCTCATACTCACTAAAAGGAAAACAAGCAAATAAAAATGCCCATGCCTTCCTAAGATTCACATGCCAGAGGGTCCTGAGAGTTCTGTTTCTCAGAGATGGATAAGGCTTGGCAGCTTTTAGTCTCATACAGTGAAACTTATTGCAATATGAAGTCATCCGAAGAGGCAGCACGTTTGCACTTCAAGAGATTTTATAATCTGTAAAATATGAAGAAAATATATAACAATTCAAGGGAATAAAAGAGCTGCCAATGAGTTGCTGTGTAAGCTGACCACAAGGATAGCCTCTGGAGAGAATTCCCACTGCTCTCTCTGCACCTGCATTGCAGTAGTACCTTGATATACAGTTTTTAATTGCTTCCCTCTAAAAATCCTCTTTGGTTCCTCCTGGAAACAGGATTCCAGGTGGTACAGGCAATTGATGTAATTTGGTATAAGAGGTGTTTTACTATTAGGTAAATATAAATAGTGAAGTACAACAAAATGACTTATACAAATAACCAAACAAAAAAAAATTTCAAAAAACCACACTAATTTAGCATGGCATGTGACCAGTCAAATCTAGACAAGAAAGAGTACAGCTGTACAAAACAGAAGTATCCTTTGTGATGAGAGACGAGCAACGCATATTGGGGGTGCTACTGATTTTGAGAACAATAATTCTATTTTTGGGCTGTTATGGCCAACTGTGGCACAATATCTCTTAGGGAAGGCTATTACAGAACTACCCATTATTTCAGCTATACTTAAAATTCTATCAGCATTTACATGATAAATATATTTCTAAAGGCTACAGCGAGGCGGTAAATGTTCATTCAGCAACAATGACAGCTGCGATTAGCCATTTTAAAAATATAGAAATAGAAGCAGAAGGTAACAAAAACAAGCTCAGATTCTGGCATTTGTTTACAGGAATTCAGGAGGTGGACAAGCACTGCAGGGATGGGACATGTCACTGGTGTGAGATCATACAGGACGCAGAGCAACAGTTCTGTCTGCCTTCTTTTTTGAGAAAGCTACCATGTGGTCTTTAAGACCCCAAACCTTTGATTATCCAATTTCTCTGAGCCGTTAGAAGGCCCAGATGAAGTGCCATGAGTGATAATTTTGGACCAAGTCAAGGTTTGAATAACTAAAAACGCGACAAAGAGCCTGATTTCTGTGAGGCTGAAAGACTAATGCCGTAACCTTTCCACTGTGTCTTTACACTGTCTTGTTGGTTTTTTTTCAAGACTTTGCTTGGCACAGATGACCCAGTATCAACTGGTCTCAGAGGACATCTGTGTCTATTCTTCCCATGGGAAGAGTGCAGTTGGCACCACGACTTTGCCAAAGCCTCACTTGTGTAATGAACTCATTACCTGGGAATTTTCCAGCAAATGGGTCACCAGTGCTACCTCAGGGCAGAAAACTAGAGGAAGTTACATGGTTGAGTACAGCTGCCCTTGCTTATGGCTGATACCTGCTTCTACATATATAAGGTTTTATGCAACTTGCTGGTTTTGCCATCCACTTCATGTTCTTGTCTGTGGAGTGGAGAAGGAAAATTCTCATCTCTAGAGAGGACAGAGTAGGTTCAGGTTTCATGTTTGGTGGCAGTGTCCATGTAGATTCAGGCTTCACCTTTGGTAGGCTTGCAGTGTGATAGTCAAGATGTGCCAGCAATGTGAGAGATCAGCCCCTTTCCAGAAACATTGTCCCATCTTTCTTGTCATGGTCCTCATAATGCAGCAGGCACCACTTCTGCCTGAAACACGCCCATCTGTAGTCTTTGCATTAGGACAGCCAGTCCTCCCTTTGCTCCTTGTGCCAGCAGGCTCCAGCTCACACACACAGCTCAACTATTTATCTTTAGGCCATCACCACCTGAAAATTTCCTGAGAGCCTCTGACTGGACTGTACACATTTGCCAGTAGATGTGGAGGAGGGCTTGTTCTAGGCACCCAGCCCAGATTGTGCAGGAGAAAGTTCTTCCTTGCTCCTGCTGGACAGCAGGCAGGATTAGGACATTGGTGGGTCTTGGTTTTGGGTCATGTTTGGGAGAGGGAGGATAGGTTGAGGTAACTTCAGGTAATTTTAAAGGGGCAGCTCTGTGGCTATGGTCACATGAAGGCGAGCACAAGCAGGCCTCTGAAAAATAGGTCTTTCTTATGAACTGGGCTTAGCACCTTACAAGTTTTTTGGTTCAGAAGAAGAACAGGTTGTTCAGACTGCCCAGGAAGAAATGTACCTGCTCAGCTACTGCCTGTGTGAGTCTGACCCACCTCTGGTCAGGAGGGTCAGTTAGGAGTGACAGCCTTGTCCCTTGCTTTCTTCACAGAGTCATCAGGAAGAGTGTCTAGGTGTGATGGGTTTTCCTGTGCCCCACGCGTCTCCAGCAGAAGTCCAGGCTGTAGAGGGCACACCAACCATGTGACATCCCAGATCTTCTGGCTCCAGTAGACCTGTATGATGCCACCAGGCCATAACAAAGCTTACCAAGAGTGTAGATGACCAAGAACAGCTGCAGCAGGATCATGTAGGGTGGAGGTCTGGTGCAGCTGTGAGCCCATAAGGTGGAAGAAGTCGGTGGGGCATGAGGAGTTCCTGGCACTTCTCACATCAGATACAAGAGTCTGACTGCCAATTTCCTGGAAAATTCCATAATCACCTGTCAAGTGGAGACATCCAGGCATCTTACTCCACTTCCAGGCAGAGAAAGTGTTTACAATTACTGGTCTGCTGGCTCACTTTTGAGCCCCTATATTCTCAAGTCTAGGAATTCCATAGCTGGGTCAATGAGTGATGCAGCTTTGGAGGGCACACCTGCAAACTCACGATGCCAGTAGTGTAATGTCCATAGCCTTTGATGGGACTTATGCTCACAGAATTCTTTGTTTTTTAAAATGTTATTGGTGTTGGCTTTGACTTTGACATTTGGAGATGACCTGTCACAGACTAGTAACTCTAAGTAAAACTGGATAAATTGATCTGATGAGGAAGGGGACAGACTGGGCCATCATAATAGGGCAGAAAATACTAGAAATCTTCATATTTTTGGTACATTTCAAAAGACATATGCTGGTACTGTAGATACTTTTTTATCAGGTTGCCCTTAAGACCACAGAATATTTTAGTTCCGTTATTCTCTGTCATCTCATTCAGAGGGATAAAGCCCCAAGAGTGCTCCTTGGTGCATGTAATTTCTCTGAACTTCAGGCCTCACTCACTAAGGATGGTTAGTTTCAAAGTCTTGTGTGGCAAGACTGTGCCTGATCTCATCTGGTCCTAGTAAACAAGGGTGGCCTGTATGTATGGGACAGTTCGACTGCTGGGCTATGAGTGTGCTGGCTGCAACAAGAACAGCTGCCTCATTTTGAAATGTCTTCTCTATTTGCTCACTGGTGTCCCATTGTGGTAGGTAATCCACAGAGTTAAATATTGGTTGGTTTTCAGGTCTGCTCCTTGCCAGCAGCGCTTCTATATAAGGTTAATACAGTTGTCTTGCACTTGTCAAACCGGAAAACAAATGTGTTAACAATTAAAGCTTATTTGCACTGTACAGTATGTGACTGTACTCAGTGTCCTTTGGGAAGATTCTGAGCTTTATGACTGCCTCAGCCTTCTGTGGAGTTTAATTGCCACTTGTCCCAGGGTCAGGGGGCAGTTTTGGGATGAACTCTTAGTTTCTTAGAGAGGGAAATGGGGAATTTGGCATGGTCTGAGGGGACCTGATCCTGCAGCAAAACTGCTGTACTGAGGAAAGAATGAATGTTGGCAAATGGATGACTAGTATTTTCTGGGCAAACCTGTGGACTTGGCAGGTACCTGGGACATTTGCTGCTCTTCCTTATGTTGACTGCTGAGTAACCCTGTAGTTTCCCACAACCCTTGTGATGGATCAGGCTTCCCTAAATTGTGTCTACAGAGCTCAGACAAGAATTTTCCTAAATTAAAAATGTGTTTTGGGTGAGTTTAGGGAAGTTTGACATCGTCTAACTCTGAACAAAGCTCCTGTCCATTTTCATGGCAGAGGAAGAAGGATCTGTTGTCTCCAAGCCTTCTCCAGTGATAGTCAGTGATAGTCTGTCTGTTGTATCAGAAAGAAAAAATGTGAAAAAAAACACAAACACGGGAAGAACTTTTTAAAAGACCAGAACAGGAATTTGAAAAACAGGTGAGCCTGAAGTTGCAAAATCAAGCTGATGCAACCTGCTGGCATAGGAGGATATTGGTAGTGCATGGGAGTCTTTGCATATCACCCTTGCTTGCAGTTGCTGTGTTACTAGGGCTGTGTTCAGGGTTGCTGCTGGGCAAGAGCTGCAGTATCTCATCCTCAGACAGTCCCAGCAGGATTTTTAAGGGCTCCCCATTGTCTTTGCATATATTTGCATCAATACCATCTCAGTGGCAATGCCATGCAGCAGAAGCTAGTGACTGAAAGTCCTGGGTACTGTGGTGTTGGAAGGGATCAAACATGTTGCTTAGGGCACTAGAGAATGGATGGATAGGTTTGCCAGTGGGAGTTTCTCTTCTTTGGCAGGAGCAGGACACCAGTATGTCCCAAGATGTACCTGCTGAAGCTCTGATTGTGTGTGAAGAGTACCTGGTTTTACCTTTGGACTTTGTACATCACCATGGAGATTTCTGAAACCTGAGCATGCCATCATAATGATCATATATTTCCTCCTGTAGTGTTGAAGGGGAAAATATATCACATTTGAACCCTACATCCCTTGGCTCTGCACATCTTCAGTGGGGAATTACAATCAGTACAGCGATGGCCTTGCCAGCCTGACAGATCTGCTGACAGTGTAGAAGTTAAGAAGCCCTTAAAATAAACCCAGTGCCTGCTACTGCAGCGCTGATGATTGCACTTTTCCATTTGCCTGGCCCTCCTTGGAGCCTTCAGCTCCCTCCTGCTTTTACTGAACCTTGCAAATGTTCACCTGTCATAGCAGGGTTGAGCAGCAAGATCAGTGGGAAGGCAGGAGGCCACTGACAAACTGAGCCCTTCTGAGTGGATAATTGATTACCTGTGAAACAGGCAGAAGCAGAGAGAGCTGGGAGGAGTATGATGGAGTATCTGGAGATTTGGAAAGTCTCTCCTCTTTGATGGAGTACTGAGGCACCAAACACAAGGTCAGTAATTTGGACATTGGTGGGCAGTGGTAACTCACAGCTCTCCCCTGAGTCCTGGGGAGGTTGCACCTACCAGTGCAGTGCAGGTCCAGGCAGTTGGCTCCTGGTGCTTTATTGGGCTCTTCAGTATTTCAGGTTTAGTAAAGGTGGTAGAAATTTTTGAGAATTAGGTAGGTAGTAGATTTTGTTACCTTTTCTGTGTCAGATAAGGCAAAGTGAGAGTTTACAGTCACAAGTCTTTAAGTTTTGAGAATAAGAGGTGCAGAGAGCCTAAGAGCTTCATCTGTGATGGGGGGAGGTGTCAGCTTAATGTTCTCAAGGTGTTCACTTAGACCCAATTCTTCCAGTTTCTGGTTAAATGGCTTAAACATTACTTTATGTTGAATATTTAATACTTGCTTATGCGTTGAAGATGGATAATGGCCAAGTCTTTTCTTCCTTTGAAAGAATGTGGCTCTCTCTTTTCAGCTGGACTGAAGATGGTATTTTTGTGGCATAGTAGGTGACATTAGAGCAGCCTAACAAACTACACACCTATGGGGATGTCAGCAGTTATTGCCAGAATATATATTAGTGCAGAGACTTCTGGATGCCTTTTTGGTTTCCCTGTGGTAAGATGCCTGTGAGATGTCAGGAAGCTGTGCAGTCAAATTAGATTTCTATGGCTTGTTCATATGGATTTATTAAACTGCCTGTTTGTAGTGAGTGGGTAGTAGGACATCTGTACTTAACAAAGGGAATTTGAGGACAGACTGGGTAACTGTTGAGTGTTTCTACAGAGTCTTCCTTATGAATATCATCTGAAGTGTAAGAGTGTCCAAATACTTGGGATTTATCAATTATTATTAAAATGTACTTGCAGAAAATGTTGGTAGTGGGGCAACTCTGACATCTTTCAGTGTGGCTGTAGTATTAGATCAATAGTTTTTATAAGAAGAAAAGGGAAAAAATCTGGCCAAATTTGTACAAGGTAATTACCATGAGAACAAAATAAAAAATCTTGGGCCAAAGTACAGGGATAGCAATAGTTAACAGTGCTAATGACTGTTCTTTATGGCTAATTTTTCAAATCAAAATCTAGACTCAGTCCTGGACGCTGGTACATGTAAACCAAAAACTAACTTTTAGATTAAAGTTCCTACAATCCTATTATGCTAAGTAATACAGTAGTGTGGGTTTACTGTATTTTCCTTGTAAGTCCCTTTTTGAAAGTACCTAAATAAAGTTCAGATAATTTGCTACAATAGTTCTGATAATTTTCTGGGTAAATATTCTGTGTCTGGAAATTTCCATACAAGCTAGTTTAGCTGCAACCACATGGAATTAGGTAGCAAGAAGTTCATATGTGCAGTTTGTAGAAGTTTGTGAACTATAATACAATCTTAATCAGAATCTATAAATAAGAATGCTTCAAAGTGAGAATTTTTTCCCTTCTTTAAGTGCCCCAACTAAACCCACTTTAGGCAGCCTCATGGCACAGCATGAAATGGGATCTGCCTCAGGTATTGAGTTATATTTGCTTTTAAAACACATCCGTAAAGAGCACTATAGAAGATCGTTTGTGCTAAAAAGGAAAAGCTGTCCAAAGTGAAGGCTCTGTGGGAGATCTTTCCTAGGGCGCTCTCAGACACAAAACTTCCATCTCACTGCTCAGTGACCCTGATGCTATCAGGTGCTCAGTGCCTTCAGGTTCCTTTGCTGTCAGTGGGAAAAGACCTACACACCTCAAGATCAGGCCCTTGGCCTTCAGTATTTGCACACTGATGCTGCACTGTGTGCAATGGGATGGATGTTCAGTGCTGGCACCAAAGGCTGGCACTGCAGGTGTCCTGGAAATACTCGTGATAGAAGCTGAAGGAGCATTTGCTTTGCTTACAGGGTAAGAAGAACTTCAAAGCTTCTCTGGTATTTCTTTTGAGATTTCATGCTAATATTTGTGGCTTTCTGCTTCTTTCTGTTCTTAACATTTTCTAGCTTGCAGCTGAGTTACTAGTCACAGCTAGTCATCTCGTGGAGCCTGGAGACACCTCCGTGCATCTCTTCTTCTCTCAGAAGGATTTCACAGCCTCCATAGCCTCCAGCACTGTGACCCCCCAGCTCCCTGCAGTGCCCCGAGCCCGCAGGTCTCATGCAGGCTGCTCTGACCATCAGACCCTCCATGGGCACAACCTCCACAGTTTGCCCAGGCTACCAGTGCCCAAAAATGGGCTAGAGGTGTTATCACTGTATGTAGTCAATGCTCTCGGCACTGATCTGCTGGAGATTTCTCTGCTAATGTATTTTCTTCTTCTGGATGATCAGTAAGTGTGGCAATTCCTGTTACTAATTCAGTGACTTTAAACAAATCCTAGGAAACTACTGAGGCTTTTCTCAAGGGAGAGTGTACTGGAAAAGATAAATGGCATAGTTTTTTTTCCCCTTTGGTATTTTCTTTGCTGAGTATACCTGTGCATTTACATAATCATAGAGCCTGCACTACATGTATCTTTGTTAAATTTGGAGTTGCCCTTTTTTTTTTTTTAACCCATCACAAATTGTGTTACTGAAAACAAGATGTACATCTGGACTGTAACTTCCATGATTGTAGTTTTATTGGCTAAGTGTGGACCTCTATATGAAATGTTTTCATGTGTCTTGAACTCAAACAAGAATGTTATTTGCATTGATGCATGTGTTTCATGGTCTTTCAGAATTAAATGGAAAAGACAGCCTTTCAGGAAGCCTTAATGCCTTTCCGTATGGAAGCAGTGCCTTGTTGTGCACATAGTCTTTGATTCATTTCAGTTCTGAAATTTCTTACCTTATGGTCTATCTTCCTCTATAGTTTTTCTTTTTTTTTTTTTTAATTATTTTTTTTATAGAGAAGTGAAATTTAGCTTTATGGAACTTGATGTATTTATAATGTTGGAACTTTTCTTGTTTAGTGGGAGAAGTTGCAAATATAATTATTGTATAACAGGAGAACAGGTTGCTATATTAAATTGAAAAGATTTGTTGTAAGGCGTGTGTCTGTCCATAGAATAATAATAGAGAATTATAGACTTGTATAGTATAAGAAATACAGAACATGAAACAAAATAATACTATCAGAAATACTTTTTTTGTGTGTGCTGGCTGTGATTAGCTTTTCTTGTCTAGAAATTAAACTAGAAGGTATAAACTTAAATGGAGTTTTCTGAACTGTAAGGTTAAATTGAAAAACTCGTCTCAGGTTTACTGAATGTTAATTTGACTGAGGTTACCTTTCCTCTCTATCAGGGAATTTGATTTCCTCAACCTTAAAGAACTGTCTGGTATTCAGATGCTAGGACTCAAAGTAAAATCCAGGGCACTAAAATCCTTGGAGGCTGAAAACCCACCAACCCAGACAGCAATCCAGCAAATTTATTTTCCAAGACTGCATAACCTAGTAAACATTTCCTTTCCTTACCTGAAAGCTTCCAGGATTCCTGTTATGAGGAGATAAGCACTTACCTCCTGCCTAGACTGTATTTGCAATTGGATTTAAGGAGGGAATAATTTCTACCTCAGCTGGGTCTCTTGAGAAGCCCCAGAAAGTCCAGAATTTAAATTACTGTTTCAGGCTGAATTCCTGTCCATTTTTCCATGCTCTCTAAACAGTACCCACAGTGCTCAGCTCCCGTGAACTGTAAGGGTGAGGGTTGTATGAAGGCTGATGCCATGATAAATTAGCATTTCTTTTAGTAAGTCTCTAAAAATAGGTCTTGATGGAATGATATTAGCCATGAAGGGAATCCCTCACTCTCCACGCTGCTTTTCATGGAGGAACTTTTACCAGATGTGAAATGAGGACAGTGTTGTCAGAGTCTGGGTGAACATTTCAGATGTGGGTGCTGATCCTTTGGGTTTGAATTGTCCTGTTGGGAGAGGGGGCAATGTGGAACAGAGATGTTTTTGTCTTTTTTCTGTTATTCAGCAGTATCCCTTAGAATCTCTGAAAAATCTGAGTATGTGAACAGCTGCTGGACTCAAATTCTGTATTCCCTGTAGCTCCCAACCAATGCACCACACCATTTGCACATAGGAGTGATCATGTGATAAAACTTCAAGAAGAGCACTATGCCAAGCTTCTTATCCTTTCTCTTGCTGCTAGTATTGTCATTGATTAATCCCTGTGTACAACATACCAGAATCCATTCAAAATTCATCTGAATTTTGTATTTTCCTAGTATTTCATCTCCTTTGTTGTGAGTGTTCAATTTGTTGGCCTGACTGTGAGCATTGAACCAAATCCTGACGGGATGGAAATAGTCTATGGTGCCTCTGCATTTTGAGACCAGGAGTTCTGCTACATCTGCAATGCCCGTATTAATTTGAGATATGCCATCTACAAGTTGGCAACATAAAGCCTTTTATATTTGTATTTAACGTAAGCAGTGTTGTCAGATACATCTCTCCTACAAAAGATGGAAAAGAAGAGGTTTTTTTCATCAGTGTACTTCCAAATGTTCTTAATAAAACTGAGTAACTTCAGCTTTAAGTCTAGTGGCACATGTATGTAACGTTAACAAAACCAGCTGGGAACCAGACTCTTACTATTACTTTAGTAGAAAATTAGAAAGGTTTGATCCAGCTGAGCAATGTTATCAAAGTGCTGAGTACCCTTATCTTCCAGAAACTTTAATGAAGTTGAAAGCACTGAATTAACTAGATTGACCTGGCATGAATTAATCAAGACATCCCATCAGCTATTTAGCAGAGTAAAGCTGAGCAGTGTTTGAGTGGTCAGATTTCATTGTATAAGATAGTGCTCCAGTTCTCAACAGGGAAGTTATATATCTGGGGTAATACATGATGATTTTGTGCTTGATAGATGAGTAACCTGTAGGATGATGAAATAACTGGTGAAAAAGGCTTTAATTCAGCTTGCTTTTAGAAAACTTCAGTGTTTTTTTATGAGCAACATGCATTATTTAGCTAATTGCTACTTTAGTCCTTTTTATGGACACTAATTATGGCAGTTTGAAAAGTGCGTTGGAAAGAAATATATATCCTCTTCGTCATTGCCATGTGCATTCTAGCATAAGAAGATGGAGACAAATACACAATTTTAGCTCATATGCCATTAGAAACTACTCCATGAATCCTGCAGCTGCTAAAGTTCTGAGTAAATGATGATCTGTACCCACCAAGTCAAGGAGAGCTGACTCATGCTTATGTAGCAAATAGCTGCTACACTTAAAGGGTACAATCAGCCTTATAATATAAACGTGAATTGCATGTGCCCACACCTTCAGTCACATCAGTAAAAATCTGCCATTATATCTCAAATACACTTTTATCAGCATTCTGCAGGTACTTGGAAAGAAACTATGTTATAGTGGGGTTGAAGCCAGATAATGTAGAAGGAGAGCTAGGACATCTGCAGTAGATCTTGGGCCTTGGAACTGCAGAAGAGGTCCCAAAGCCCATATGAATTTAGGAACAGGGTACACATATTTAATACAATTATACTACTGTATGTGTTTTACAGTACATATGCATCTTAATGTGCAGAGCAGAGGAATAAGAAAATATCTTTTTCCTCTGGTCGAAGTCATATTGCTTTATAATTTTGTTTGTCATTTGTGTCCCTGGTTCATCACTGAAAATACAGGTTAGCATTTGGATGGCTTTTCCTTTAGGAACAGAGGCATATGCAAAAGCCTGTGCAGACTCTGTGTCAGAGTGTCTCAGATTCACACCTGCTCCCTGCATATTCCTGCAGCTCTTGTGTTGCTTGGTTTAGGCAGCAGCTCTTGAAGCATTATCCGTGTCTCTCTGTCTAGCCAGGACCTCCCTCCAGCTGACCAACCTTCCAGGTACATAGAGAGCACGTGATGTGCTTGGAACATAAAAAATTGCTAATGGTCCGAAGACATCCATGAGTTAACAGACAGGAGCTGCTCTTTGTGGCTGCTTCTTTGCAGCTGCACAGGCACAGCCAGGGACTCTGAGAGGAAATGCTTGGGGTTTGGATTGGTTCCCTGAATTTTCCATCAGCTCCTAAGGAGTTAGAACTGTACCTACAAAAGGTAAAGCTATTTGTCTCTTCAGAATATTTGCTGAACCACATAACAGAATAATCTCTGACATATTTCTGTTGAATTGTGGTTTTTACAGGCAAGACATTATAAATTCTTATTAAAAGAAGAATCACGTAAAAATGGAGATTACACTGGAGATAATATGTCCAAAATTCTGCATGCTTGACAGTGATAAATTAGACCATTTAACATATCCTGAGTTCACTGAAGCAATATTTCAAGAGAATCCCTACAACCAGGAAGTTCTATAAATTAATGAAGGCACATAAAAATTGGAGTGCAAAACTCAATAAAAAAAGAATGTATTTTTAAAGAAAAGCAAGAGGCTATAGCATGGTTTATATATTTAGTCCATGTATTCTCCCATGAGTAAAGTATATTCCTGAGTGAGCAGGAAAATTTTCAGGTTATGGTCATTTCCATAATTTGTTTGAATTTATTCATCATAAAATATGTCATGAGAAGATGCATGGCACCCATTGCTTCTATTGTTGGCAAGACTAGAAAGGAGGCTGCATGGTATGTACTGAGGAATGCCACTTCTGAGACTAACATTGAGTCTAATGCCTTTTCACACACTGGAAAAGAGAGCAGAAACTACTCTGCTCATGCTCACATGCTTTCTGGTTTTGTTGCTAGAGTGGCTCTGGCAGAAGTCATGCTAGCTATAAAAGATTGGTGACAGGGACTTAGCTCTTTGCATCACAAGCAGCAGAAGTTCTTGACATTTCTTGTCATCTGCACCAGACATGCCTTCACCAGGTATTAAAAATTAACCTAAGCCTGCAGCTGAGTCTTCTGGGAGTTTGTGTGCCTTTGGGAGTTCTGTAGTGGCAGAGGAAAAAGAAGAAAGTCAGGGAAAAGCAGTAAGAATAAAAAAGCAATCAGCCTTGACTCAGAAATAAGATTCCCTTCTCTAAGACTATTGGAAACTTCTCAGTTTGCTTTATAGAATCATAGAATTATTCAGGTTGGAAAGGACCTTTGAATCTAGCCATTAACTGCACCGCAAAGTACACCACAAAAACATGTCCCTTAGTGCCACATCTACATGACTTTTAAACACCAGGATTGGAAGTAAAGTCCTTGCATTAGCAGCTCACAATTCAGGCTGTTGCTCTGAATATTGTGCTCTAGCATCATCAAAGTTTACTCAGGGGACATGAAACTTTGGAATTCTGTTGCCCCCTCAATATTCACTGGATCGTGGCTCCTTACTTTTTATACCCTTACCCAGAAGTCTTTGAACTGGCAGGGACTCTTTTCTAGTGTCTGATGTGTATGATGATCATGACTCTGGCTTCTGGAACTTTGTTTACAAGACAGCATTTTGCCATAAGCATTATGCAATTATCAGTTCACAATGTCCTTTATAATACAAGCCTGTTACTATAAGCTCACTAAGTACAAAAATTCCAGAAATAGTTTAATGGCATTTTTTCTGACCAGAGATTCTGTCACCCACTGTCACCACAGCAGTGTCTGCAGTAGTCAGGGTGTCACTGCAGCAGCAGTGCTGAACAAAGGTACCACACAGACACAAAGATGCAATGCATCTTCCCAGTGCAGTCATCTGTCACTGATGGCTTATCTCCAAAACAGCACATGTGGTGCCTGAACAGTGTCTTATCCCATTCCCACCATCATTTGCAGAACTCAGCTGTGGTGTTACGTGTCCTGCCTCAGCTCTGATTCTTTATTCATCAGCCCTTCTTCCTAGGCTCAACAGAGAGATACAGAGATAGCAGAAAATAGTACCAAAAAAGGCAGGGCTTAGTTGTGTTTTTCTTTCCTCTTGGGAAATTCATCTGAAAGATTCAAGAGGAGACAGCAGGACCCACAGTGAACACATGTACACAAAGTACACTCTGCATCCTCAGTATCCTTACAAATCTCAGCTGTTGCCAGTAAACATTTACCCTGCTTGTGAGATCTGAAAACATATCACAGGTCTGAGAGGTGTTAAGATAGATGAGCTAAAACTCCTTACTAGTTATTAGATACAAATAAAGGAAGCTGTCTCAGAACTCTGCTCTTTCCCCCATTTTCACCTATTTTTTTTAAGGCATAATACATACCCAAGGGAGTAATGGGTGAAGACAACCAGCCTGGATCAGGATAAGAAGATGAGAAGGCCCATAAAGTTAAATTCTCTCTTGAACCTGGACCTCAGTAGAGTCTTTCTGTAAATGCTAGAAGAAACTGAAGACATAAAGAAAATAGTTAAAATAAAAAATATGGTCAAATTCCTTAAGGAAGTGAGATTAGAAGAGCAACAGTAAAAATGGTAGGAATCAGAACAAAAACAGGAGTTAATTTTTTCTCTTTTTTCCAACATTTACAAATCATTAAGCTCTGACAAAAGCCCTCCAGATATCAGGGCACTCTATTATTCACACATAGCCTTTAAGAATTGTTCCCTATATTCTGCCATGGAAAGTTCAACAATAACAGCACTTGAGTTACTTTGCCAGTGCCTACAAAGCTCCTCCTGTTTTGGGATTAGGAACTGATGATCTAGAATTGGCTTTACATCCTTCACACATTGGGTTCTGTATCAAGCCTTGGCTTGTCTTTTTAGTTGTATTTCTTAAGGCTGAGAGGCTTGTTGGACTTTTAGGTGTTTTCCAAAATTTTCAGAATTGCTACTAGCAATATCTAATAATGTTTCAGTCTTTAGTTTTCAGGTTATGAAGTTGTACATAGGCATGTGTTAATTGTCACACCTCCTTATGGAAGTTTTCTGCTTCTATGTAAATAAAGCACCTCAATTTTATACGGTTAGTATAAAAATCATTCATTTCAAGTTAAGAGCATTATTTTCATGTAAGTTTTTAGGTATATTTGTGTCTTCCTTTCATGGTTTAACTCCAGCCAGCATCAAAGCCCCACTCATCTGCTCACTCACGCCCCCACCAGTGGGACTAGAGAGAGTGTTGGAAGGATAAAAGCTGACTTAAGATAAAGACAGTTTAATAGGAAAAGCAAAAGCTGTGCAGACAAGGAAAGCAAAGCAAGGAATTAGTTCACTGCTTCCCATGGGCAGGCAGGAGTTCAGCCATGTCCAGGAGAGCAGGGCCCAATCACGTGTGATGGTGACGTGGGGAGACAAACCCATCACCCCAAACATCTCCCCTCCCTCCTCCTTCCTTCCACTTTATATACTGAGAGTGGTGTCACATGGTCTGAAATATCCCTTTGGTCAGTGGAGATCACCTCCTCCCAGCTAAGTCTCCTTCCAGCCTCCTCACCAGTGTGGCAGTACAAAAAGCAGAAAAGGCCTTAGTTCTGTGTGAG
The DNA here is from genome assembly GCA_013397075.1 of Rhabdornis inornatus. Taxonomy (NCBI): domain Eukaryota; kingdom Metazoa; phylum Chordata; class Aves; order Passeriformes; family Rhabdornithidae; genus Rhabdornis; species Rhabdornis inornatus. The sequence goes on along the minus strand of VWZS01001016.1, from coordinate 1,144,362 downwards.
CCCTGTTCAGCAATAATAAAAACATCTCTAGATTATCAATCCTGTGTTTAGCATAAATCCAAAGTACAGCCCCATCCCAGCCACTATGAAAAAAATTAACTCAGCCAAAAACAGCACACTTGCCCACGTGTATCATAGTTTCTCTCCTATCTTAATTTTCCTGTTAATTATTGGTTGAATCTCATCCACAGTTCATAAGAACAGAACGGTTTAGAAGGTAGTTTGTAAGCCAGATCTGGACTCCAACTGATATAATAAATATCATCATCTTTTCTCTTCTAGCTTCAGTACACTCACAGATCCAAAGATCTTTGTCCTTCCTGCTTACCTTTATCTAACAGTTATCTAACAGTGAGGGAGGCTGGTGACCAATTGCTCTGTCCCTTAGTCAGTGGCCAAAAGTCAACAGTTAGAGGTTGAATCCACTCAATGCATGGAAATTCTTCTTTTCTTATTATCATCTTCCTTGTTCTAAGTACTCATTTGATGGGACAGTTCAGGTTTATCTGAATGAAGGCAGAAAACAACACAAGAACAGTCTTTAAAAAAGTGGGAGACCTCTGCCTGGTGTACCATGCAGTTTTCTCTTTTATTTTCATTATTATATCTTTAATAAAGTGGCAGTTTTAATTAAAACTTTTTTGGAGTAGTTTAGGAATTCATAATGGATACCTCCCAGATATTTTGGTTGTTGTCAGAGAAAGTAGTTGAGCAGCTTTACAAACTCAGAATTAATATGCATTATGTTTTCTATTGCAGTTATTTTTTCTATCTCATGTAGTCAGTACTTTCAGAACTAGATCTCAAAGAATGTCCCCCTCCTTTAATTTTTTTTAAAATTAACTGGCAGACTTAAAGGTGTTTAAAAAGTGACAATGAACATGTTGCTTAGGCTTCATTTCTTTAGTCAGGTGTATGAGAATAAAGAGTTCATTCCTGCAGTGCTCAGTAGAATCTACTCTAAATTTGGAAAACATGCATTTTCAATTTTTAATGGAAATTTTGAGTAGTATGAAGTTTCTTGGTCATCCTCTTTCCTTGGACAGAAGCATGTCAGGAAATGGAAGCTGTTGGAGCCAGTTTTACAACAGATGAGGATGAACCAGCTCCATGACATCATCCCATCACTTCATGGAGTTTGATAATAGTGAAAGACTTGGGTCCATGGAGCTGTGGTTCTCATGCTATTGGGACGTGGTGGAAAAGAAAGAGAACTTCCATTTACCTTTTCTCTTTCGTCAACAACACCAAAGCAGGAAAGAATGGGAAGAACTTATTACCACTGTCTGTTTGCTGAAAGCCTGCAACCCTCTATGCTCTGCATCTCCCAAATGCAGAGACTTGCATGACCTCCCCAAAGGAGGTGTTCACTCCCAGGTGCATGGGGACAAAGAAAGCAAGAGGAAGGGTAGAAGTTTTGTCAATACTCTTTTTAGTTCAATATTGCACACAGGCATCAGTTGATGCCTAACAAATGCATAAAAAAGAGTTATATTTCTATCATTACTGAAGTCAATTTGGCTGTCATTTTGGTGTTTTCATCTAGATAAAAGGAAGTGCTCTAAGAATGTCCGTCATTATAAGAATGATGGTTGCATTACTATAATACATTTCAGCTCAAAGCACTTCACAAAGCACACAGCTTTACAAGCATAGATATATAAGCCTCTATAGATAGAGAAAAAATAATGGTCATATTAAAGCACAATCAACAGAAGTGGGAAGAATACACATGCATAGAAATTTCTTGTGATCTGAAAAAATACAGATGGGAGGGGTGGTCTTCATGCCATTTAATATCCTGCATCCAATTTGCTACCATGTAAATCAAAAGAACCCCCACCCAAATTCCAAAAATGTCTCTTCCAAATTTACCTTCATTTCCAGCAAAATTTATCACCTCATTGACTTCTTGTTTAATTTAGCTTTAACAGTTGTTTTCTTCAGCAGTCTATAATTAACTGTTTTTGTTTTCAACTTATATGAGATTCTCAGTTGCTGAACTGGTAAGGGAGATCTGGTTCTGTGTACTTAAGGTCTATAAAATCCTTGTCATAATTATTTTTGACACTTTGATCTCTCAGACTGAAAGGCCCATGAAATGCAATTCCAATTTTAACACTTTCCTTGTGTAACAGCAAAAAACCACAAGAGTGTTCTGAAGTTGAGTTTTCACTGTTCATACTTGGCTAGTCATGCTCGATGTACCTGAGAAATGAAGTGGTAAAGTCTTGCATTGATTTTTAGGGAATTGTACAGAGAAATATAAATTTACTCTTAATTCTTACTGGGAAAGACCATTTGGAATGCTTGGAAATCAGAGCATCTCCCGCTGAATATAATTGCAAAACAGCCATAGGTTATTTTTTATTTGTGATGCTTACCTTCCATTATTTGGTTTAGCTTGTCCTGATTCAGTATCGTCACATACATGATGTGACATATACAATTAAAACCAATTTCATTTTCATTGTGAACAACTGATAAAACGAGCATAGCTTGCTTGTGAAAGAAACAGTTTATCATCAAAAAACTTCAAATTATGCTTGCTTTCATAATTTGTTTTATGAAATTCAAGAATTAAAACAATCTGCAGTCCTAACAATTATTTTTAAAGGTTGTCTCAATAAGTACATTATTTTCTAATTTGATTATAATATCTTGATTTCTAGTCTAAATGATCTTCACTGCCTTGAAGGAATCTTTATTGAAAACCTTATGAAACCATTGCCATTATAAATTTTACCCATCATTTAAATCTATCTGAAGAAATAGAGCATCATTGGAATGTTGCAATGGAATCTGGCCAACTAGATTTTGTCTGTCTTATCTCTCACTATATGTCTCAACCTTTCCAGCTTGGTGACCTCTATTCAAAGTAAAGAATTTTTACACTCTTTAGATTTAGTATTAAAGTAAGAATAAAAAAAGAAGAAATACTAACAGTGATAAACCTGTGTAAATTATAAGTTTGTCTGTGTTTTGAAAAGCTAATGCATAATATTCAGCCTTGAAGGATAGAAGCTTTATGGAATAAGCTGTTCAGTTCTTTATATTGTACTTCAATATCTAGCACCTTGCAAATTTCTCCTAACTATCTTTTTGTAATCCATGGAAACTCCAGAAAACCTCCAGAGTTCATGAATTGCAACTGTGAAGTGTTTGTAAAAATAATACACCATATATATGGAAAGAGTTAAATGTTCAGGTGGCTGAGTTAAATCTTTGTAACAGGGTCTGCGTAAAGGGATGCAGAAACTTCCAGAGACCTAGGCCAGTATCCAAAAAGAAGTCAATAAATTGTTCCCAAGAACTGCATCTTAGTAAGAATAACTCAATGGAAAATAGAACTTTCTGTTTTATGAGCACATAGTGAAGACATTGTTCTTTTTTATTGAAACTCAAAAATCTTTAACCTAAGAGTTTATCCAGTGACTGGGAGATAATGTGACTAGAGTTTACAGAAATCCAGTCTAAGACCTGTTAAAACTGACTGGATTTTGAGAGCAGAACATGGATCTCAGCTTTGGTTTGATCCTCCCAAAGAGATTACCACCTTGTGTAACTGAGGAACATAATGTATAGGTGATAAACTGACAAAGAATGATGTTGTATAAAAGATGAATAATTAGCTGGGACAAAGCACCAGAAGGCATACCACCGAGAATTTAAATAAAATAACAAAATCCTAGTGCAATGTAGCTACATTTTTGTGAATAAAGAGCAGTGGTGAGACAAGCAAGATGCAAAAGAATGGAAATGGTAATGGAAAAAGGGAAGGGGAGATTCTTGTCAGTTGATTTTCTTCCAGTTGTTCCGAAGAGGCTGTATTGTTTTTGCTTCTGCAAATTAGAAAATTATTGAAGATCCAGAAATATTTGACCACATAGCATGCACCCCAGCTACTTGTGTCACATTAGGCTTCAGTTTATTTCCAAATTTATGCCACTTGAAATACAGGAGCTCTGATTCCAAGACTGCAAAAAAAAAAAATTGTATGTATAACTGCAGAATTTTTTGTGGGAGTTTTAGGAACTCTTAGACAAGAAAAAAATCATCTTCAAGTCCATGTTTCCACCTTCTTTCTATTTTCTGTGAAGCTGGTATTGTCTCTACATACTGTGGGAAAGGAGCACTAAGCTACAGAGTCAAATGCCTTTTCTCTGTTCAGTGGCACTGTACCTGGAGAATCCTTTAAAGACAGATGGAAATTGTTCCTTCTCACTTCCAAGCACACTTACATCAGCTGTATAGGTTGTAAAATACGCAGATCATTCATGAGCTCTCTAGTAAATTTCCAGCACCAGATTTGAACTTTTATTCTATGGTGGATAATCGGAAGAGATAAACACTTCCTTACCTCACTGCACTGCAGGACAAAGATAGCCATCATCACCCAAAATGAAGATAAAGAGAAGGAACTTTGCCTTTTTATGTGGCTGCTGAAATTACTAAGAAGCAAAAAATCTTTAAGAGAAAGTTATTTTTTCTAGGTTAGGGTCAATAAATATAACCAAAAGAGCCAGTTTTCAAGTGATAAATCTCTAAAGCTTAGCATAAAATCTCAAAAAAGGCAATTTATCCTGTGGCATCAACCATAATTTTCTTTCTATATGTGCAAATCAGTCTAAGAAGTTTAATACATAATTCATGTGTGGAGTAAATATATTTATTTTCATGGCATAGAATGATATTGTCTAAATAGAGAAGGATGTGAAAGCACAGCTATTCAGTAGGATCATAAGATAGGATTCATTATCTTCAAATGTATTCTGTGTGTGTTGCCAATGGATGATTTAATATAATGCAGCTCCATTGCCAGGATTCTTTATGCCACACAAGCTGTAAAAGGCATTATCTGGCTAAAAGGCAGAGATGGCCTTATTTAGAGCTCTACTTATTATCTGATCTCTGAAAGTGAAGGGAGAAAAAGTCCACAGACTTTAAAGGTTTTTCATGTTAAAGGGAGATACTGAAACCCATTAATTTAAAGCTGAGAAATCTTCCAGTGGTCATGGGATGTTGGGATGATATATAAAGGGACAGCTTTGTAATTTAAATTCCTACCTACTGTTATTATTTTGCCAACAACATTTCCAGCCTACTTTGTATAAATTCCTGTCTTCCTTACTTCACAGGATACTGTGCTTCAGGAATACTAGCAAGCCAAAGATAGGTAACTAGATAAAGGTAATAATAAAGGTATTATAAATCCTGAGCAAAACTACTTTTTAAAAAAAAACAGTCCAAAGTAACTGTTCGGTGGATGTTGCAGTAACACAAAAGGATCAGAGATTCAGTCTTTATCCATTCCTAGGGCTGCAAAACCAGAAGTCATCCTGCAGACCTTGAGAGCTCAAACCTCCCAGCCCACACTGGAGTCTGATGGAGAGGGTCTGAGTGGACATTATGTAAAATGTCTTGTGTTTGATAGACAGGGCATCCTGTTTCTCAGTGTGTTCACAGCTTCTCACCACCCAAGTGATTCACTGATAGTCTTACCTACATTGGACAGAACTCAGCTGCTTCATTTGTTTCAGAAAAATGTAGTCTGATGGATCAAGGGCAAGAAACTCTTTGGATTCCAGGTAGGGAAGAGCAAAGTTGCAGGGCAATATTATTTACTGAAGCCTAGGACAGATGCATTTTTTTTATTTTAAGAGTCTTGTGGGAGGCAAATAGTCAGGCCAGCCATGTGTTATAATAACTCTTGGCAGGATGACATGAATTTTTGTGCTTCCCTAAAATTGTTGCTAACTTCTCAGATTTGTTTGGTTGTCCTGTATGAAGCATCTTGTATGAGTTACATGCTTGGCTGTTTCACACATGGTAAGAATGGAGGACTGTTCATTTAAAAGGTTCAGATTTTTGTTACGGCCTTGTAGTTTTGATGCGTTTCATGCAGAATTTGGCTAGAGTGGGGTTATTTCAGATTTTTTATTGAAGAACTTGTTTGCCCACAAAACAATGTGGTATCCTGTAACAGGCCTATTTCTTGCTCAGTGCCAATTCACTGCATCCAGCAGCTGATGGCTAAGCTGAAAATACAGAAGTCAACATTATTTAAGGCTGTTTTGATCTCCATGACATTGTTGGCTGTAACTTCTTATCCCAGTAGTATTGTCATTGAGGGTACAGGAATGACCTGCTGGAGAATTTCCAAATAGGCTTGTGTTTGTGATTCATTATTCATTAAAGGAGACAATCTATACATGGTTTTTAGGGTAGTCTAGTATGATGTGCTGCTTTCTTCTTCATCCCTTGTTCTCTTTTCTGCTGATTAGAAACAGAGTCTGAGTTTTCTGGGATAGAAGGACAGCTTTATTAAAACAAAAGGCAAGAATATGTCTTTAAAAAATGAAAGGCCTTGTTTCACAAGGAGAAGTTTGTGATGTGTAGAATGAGTTTAACTGACAGAACTCAAATCAAGAGCCATGTTCTCAGCATGCAGATTGTTACTTGCTTGCATATTCTACTTGTTCCATCTCAGCACCAAGGCAGAGGTGGTCCTGGAATGGCTTTTCTCATTGCCCTTGGATGAAAGGCAGAGCCCTACAATGTGATATTTGATTCCCCAGATAAAAAAAAACAGGTGACTGAATTGACAAGGACAAAGGCCACCTCTGTTGGGGAAATCTCCTGATAAAATAACTGGATTATTTATGATGATGAATATTGTGAAGTGAAAAGCATGATTAGTGTAAAAAATATTAATAAACAAATTATTAAAGGAAAATGAACTCGTGAAAGAGAAAATGACAACGTGAAAGTAGTGAACTTTCTCCAGTTACTAAAGTTATTCTGATGTCTCTCTTTTGTACTTGAATGTCCCTATAAGAGCCATTTTGCAAAGAGCTAAAGGACATTCCTTCTCTCATACTACGCATCTCTCAGACAAACAAATGTAATAATTGATGTGAGTCAGCACTTCATTCACTGTCCAAAATTTAAGAATGCGAGCTACTCAGTTTGTTTTTTATTAGTCATATACATCAATTGAGAGTGGCAAATGCATAATTTTAATATAAATATTTAATGTTTGTAGGTAGTGAATAGTGATACTGAATGTCAAATTTTGAATAATACAGATCTCATTTTCTGGAGGGTAGGGCATCTGTGACTTTTTACAAATGCTTTAATTTGTCCCACGCAAAAACTGTAGTTCAACAAATTACCTACACACGTGCATAATTTAATGTGTGGATACTCATTGATTTTAGCTTAAAATTTTGATCTTTAAAGCCTTAATTTGTTTAATTGCGTTACTGAATTAAGGCAATAGTTGTTTAAAAATGTCTTGAATTGAACTCTTTGGGATGCTATAACATTCAATTAAAATTTGTAATCACTTCCTATAGCATCAGCCATTACCTGTTAATTTGTACTTTATTTACTGACAAGCCCAGGATAAAAGTCTCAGCAGAAGTGGAACACACTGCTTTGCAATGATTCCACTGTGTACCACCCGAGGAGGAAATGAAGTTTTGAGGCATTTTCCTATGGCAGCGTTTTCCATCATCCCTAGATCACAGGGCTGTCCCACAACCAGAATGTTGAAAGAGGGAAGTACAGGCTATAAAAGAGGAAGAAAGCATTCACAGACTGCTAGGGGAGAAAAGACAATTGTAGAAGTGGGATGTGACATGATTTTCCTAAGTTGGTTTTTTTTCATGTTTTTGTTTGTGTTTGTTGGTTTGTTTTGGTTTTTTTTTTTTAGGTAAACAGCTCCCTTGACATCGTTTTATCTGTAATTGTAAATAAGCTGTGCATAGGAGTGAAGTAACTCTCTAGGGTCAAGTCTATAACTAGTCAGAGCTTATTTAAGTCAGGGGAGTTACAACTGAGCTTTGGCACATGGAGGTTTAGTTAGTCAGAAGTGTCTCCTCTGATGGAAAGCAAAAGAAAACCAGCTTGAAAGATACTGCGCCCTTTGAGGGTCAGCACAATCCTGTCAGTATTTGAAATGGATTTCAGTATTGGTAAGGTGACTGAAGCTGGGTCTGCACCACATTCCTGGTTCAGTGAACAAAACTTAAGAGTCTGTGTCACTTTGAAGATAAAATAATCTCTCTCAGGACATACTGTCAAAAGTCTGATGAGATGAAGTGCTGCAGCTTTGACTGGTTCTTTAGTTCTGCTTTGACTTCAGAGTCCTTTGGGTTATTCGTTATTAATCTAAAGAAATCACACCTTCTGGCTATTTCACACTGTTTGAATTGCTAAACAAGTCTGGCTCCTTGATTTCTAATTCCAAAGGAGTCCTTTATTTCATATGAATGACCTCGGGCAATATTGCTAGTACCTGAAAACAATTCTTTGGATTTAGTTACTAGCAGTGTCACTATTACACAGGCTTATTTCAGGAATTTCTTTGGATGCAGAAAAGTCATAGTAGCAGTACTTGACTGAGACTCCAACTGCAGTTCTGGGCATCTTCCACGCTTCTGGACTTAATATTCCATTCTCCATGCTCTTGATCCTATGCTAGCAACACATTGAAATTAATGACTGTTCCAAATTAACTATAGTCACTAGGTTTCTTTGATGAAGTATCATTGCAGAGTCTCCACCCTCCCACATGGACCCTCTAAAACCCTATATACAGTTGAAAAATCCTTCTTACAGAGAACAAGGGAGCAGGTACCTTTTTAATTAGTTTCTTACTCTTATGTAGCACAGAGACCTTGAGTCATTGCTATCCCAAAATACCAAACAAATAGTAGTATTGGTAATTGCTAATGATTTATGGGGTCTGGAGAATCAGCATGGGATTATTAAGGGAGTTTTGAATTAACTTCATATCACTGTGTTGACTGTAAGCTGCCACAGCCAAGTATGAAGACTTAGTCCTCATCCTAATGAATAGTTGGTTGGGCTTTTTCATTTATATTCTTTCACTTGTGCTTATTCAATGTTGAAGTTACTTAATGGCTTAGAAGGCAATGTATTTTGTCTACATCTATTCATCCCAGAAGGCAGAGGTTTCGATTTCCTTCTTTTTATGCTACTCAGTACAGAGTAAAAGCAGACTGAGGAAGGATTCAAGAGGCTGACAGTTATATTCCCGTGAGAGTAATTGTTTTTCAGGTTGGAGACATTTGGCTCAAGTTTCTTTATTTTAAAGTTCTTTTCTTTTCTGTTTTTTTTTCTTTTATTTTTTTCCTTTAACATTTAAATTTGTACCGAGTAATTGTACTCTGATAATAACTTCTCTGAAATGAGATGTTGTTTCTTCTGACTTTATTAGCAGTGATTCCTGATGTAAAACATTGTGGAGAATGAGAGATTTGCAACACAATAGATGATTCACTAGCTGTTCCAGTAGATAAGTTTGGCGCAAAACCATTTCAATCTACTGATTATATGTTTTGAGTAAAGTCAGTTTAACATTTTTTATAAAATCCTAGTTTCTGAATTCTAGATCTGAATATTTTTTAACCTTGTATAAAGAATTCCTGTGGAACATATTTTTAAAGGTAATACTTGCAAGATGTGGAAAGAGCCTTCCATTCCCTCAATCCCTGGTTTATAGCTTTGTTTCCCTAAAGCCACTGTCCCAGCCTTGGATCCCGCAGGTCCTTGACGTCAGTTTGATGGACTCCCAGTCCACTGAGTTGTCCTTTTGATTTCTTAATATCTGCAAATTCTCATAGCTCCAGCTTTTCCTGCTTCACTAGTGCCTGTACCCAGTTGTCCTGCTGGTCCTGATGACTCAAGTCCTCCTGATGAAGCCTGTTAAGTTTAGGGCAGCCAGCAGGATGCAGAGAAATGGGGCAGCATTTCAGGCTCTTGGAAATCTGGAACAAATCACTCAAATCAAACTGCAAATGCAAATTTTAGTCACGGTGTAGAGGCATACCTGACCTGCATAAGTAAATCCTTAGTTATTATGGATATTTCTGGCCATGCAGACCTTGGTGTGTGGAGCCATCATGGTTAACACAGTGCTCAACCCGGGTCTGATAGTCTGCACTGAGTCCCACAGCCTTTACTGGTACCAAAGCGGACTGAAAGTTCATGTGTACATCTTTGTGGGAAAAGGTAAGCTGAATAGGTGTATCCTGAGGCTGGAAAGAGTTTTCTGTAAGGATCATCAGAAAATGGTGGGAAAATGCTGTCTAAGGAAAGTTTCTGTTTTCTGTGACAAAGAGTCAATATTTTTCACTGAAAAATCTAATGAGAATGAAACCTTGTATTCTGGGAAAGGATCTGCAGGGCAAAAATAAATTCTAGTAAACTTTCTGAGTTTTATTCAAACATTAATTTGCTTCTCTTGATTCTATTTCCACTCATTTCTTCCTCATTTTTCCTCATGCCAACTGCACCACTTATGACCCTCACATTCCGTTATCATGTTCTTTCAGTTCATTTGTTACTTCCTCTGGCAGCACCAAACACATTTTATTTCACATGTATTTTTACATGTTATCTCCTGCCACAAAATAAACTTCTCTCTTTGTGAAAGATTTACACAATCTCATATTTTCTCAGTTGTTTCTGAATTGTCACTTTATGCTTAAGCTCTTCAGACTTAGACCTTTGGCAATAAACCCTATTTATTCCTTCATTTATTAGATTCTTATCATCTCCTGGGTAATCCTGTTCTTTGTCTTTCCTTTGCATTGTAAATTCCTTTTGTATTGGTTTTCCAAGAATTTATAGTGCATCTGTTGCTCTGACTCTGTGCCTGGCTTTCTATTAATGATATTGAGCTACTTTATTTAGATCTATGGCAGTGAAAAACTGTGATGACCTTCAGACATGCTTTGAAGTTGGGGAGTAAACATTCTGGATGATAACAGTTTTCACTGGAATCATCAGAAGATTACATTATTTGTTGTGTAAGAGAAGAATGTGATTGTGGTATTGAACCACAAGTTCATGAATCTTGATCCAAAAAAGTTAATTCCACTTAAATGTCACACTTATGACCATCCCCCTGCTAAATCAAAGGCTGTTAGTATTGTTCTCAAGAGGAAATACTGCTTATGTAGATTCATTTTTTTCTGAGTATGAAAGGCCACAAATATTTCCAGAATGCTAATGACATTTAACACTGTTTAGTTGTTATTTTTCTTCATACCCTGTGCTGTTGTTTTCTGTCTGCTTTCATTCTTTCCTCTTTCTTTCTTCAGAGAATAGAAAATAAAATTTAAAAACTTTAAAGTTTGATTATTTGTCTTGTCAGAGGGGAACCAGAGCCTAGATGGAAGAGAACTGTTTCCTGATGGAATAATATTCTATAACTGAGGTGTTGGGAGTAATTCTTTAAAATTGTGGTTAAAACAAACATGTCACTCCCCTCTAAATCTATTTTATAGTAACACTGTTTCATGAAGCATAGAGCATGAGATGCAGAAGGAAAAAAAGAAGGAAGACATGTCTGGGGCTTGTTTCATTTGTTTGATACCACGTTGGTTTGAGAGCTCACATTTCTTTTCCACTATCGAAAATTTACTGGAAGTCTACTACATATTAAAATCACATATTGTCATTTACTAATATCAGAATTTTATGCCTTCTGTTGCACACTCCTGCTTTTTCAGAAGTTGGTAGGAAATGAAAAAAGTATTTCACCAGATCTCAGAAATTATTATGATAAATGTGAAAATAGTATTTTAGGGCAAATTGTTTCCAGAAGTGTGAAGACTATCCCTATATATTTTTATAAAAAAATGCCAAATTTTTCATTTGAGCTTTTGAATTTTTCTGGGTTTAATGCTATTTGAGATGACAAGAATACTATAAAACTTAACCACCTCACTGAGGAGATTTCAATATTCTGTTGAGTGTTTACGTGAAGCTATGGATGCAAATGAGAGAATGAAGTCCCTGTTCAACCTGTGTAAGCTCTCTTTATGTGCAGCTTAATGATCACCAGTGTGCTTCATCAGAGGACTACAATAGGTTTTGATTTTGCATTTGTAAATCAGAGATACCATTGGAAACTTTTGTCCAAAACTTCTTCCCTGACCTTGCTGTTGTTTCTAAAATACAAAAAATAAGTAATGATTTATAAATCTATTATTCTAGATGTGCCTGTCCACAAAGTCTTCTTTGAATCATTCTTCACCATTACTTGCTGTCTTTTAGTTGGCATTTCTGGTTTTCAGTGCTAGAGTGAACGGGGTAATGATGTCCCTCACAAATGCATGGAGAGTATTAAGTGGTTTGTGCCACTCTTGAGCAGCTCTTGCAGCTTTTAATGGTTCCTTTGTAAATAGTAAACAGGATTGTTCTCAGTGATTTGTTTAACAATGTGTGATTCACTTCATCCACACAATTTTCTTGACTATAAGGACTTCATACACTGGGAGCTATTTAGAGACCTTGGTTAAAATCCTGTCTTCAGCTGAGTCCGATGGAGTTCTCTAAACAGCATAGATGTCAGGACCTAACTGATTCCCTTGCAAGCCAGGTGCAAAGCTAATTTCTGTGTATACCAATATATGGAAGAGAACTGCAGCAAGACTGTAGTGGCATGGATATAACTCTGTATTGGGTAATGGAAAAGTATTGGTTAATGAGAAAGTATCTGAAAAATACTTAGATGGCTCAAGGAGGACAGAAGGGTTCAGGTGAAGAAATCCTCCTCCCTTGACATCCAGTGGAGACACACCCAGCATGAGTAAAGCTTTGTATTCATTTTGGTGGATGCAGCATGCCATGTGACAGTGCTCTTTTGACTCACAAGCAGTTGTAATGAAAATACACAGCAGTTTTAATTGCTAACACTGCAAGTGATAATTTAAATATTGTGGTTTGCTATACGAGTTTTTAAGGCTGTGCTTCTCTCTGTGTGCTTTGGGTCTCAGGTGTGTGCAGTGTAGTAGACTAATTCTTTCTCAAGGAAAAATAGATTATTGGACTTTGATACTTTTAAATATAGGCAACTCTCCAATAACTGTAGTTGAGATATTTTATGTATGATTTATGTAACGCCACAACCTTGTTTTGAGATTTTAATCATTTTAATTGAAGGTTTGATTTCAACCTAAACTTGCAAATAAGAGTATCATTAGAAAGTACAATGATTTCTTTGACATGACTGCTACTACAGAGTTTGCCATTTATCATATGGGAAATAACCTGCTATTGATGGAGTTTTTTATTGCTTATATTGTTTTTAAACCCAAGTTATTTGTAGTTTGCCAGTGTAAGGTGTTCTCGGTGAGTATGCTGAGTGGCAGTGTGAGCATTTCTGTGTCTGCAAGGGCAAACTGTCTAGTTAAGTGATGCTACTTAAAGAGTGACTACAGATTCCACTAACACTGTGTTCATTTGGTGAGACACTGGGAGTTTGTAGTGTCTTTTCATAGCCTCGAGTGACTCTCAGTTTCTGTCAGTTTTACATAGGCTACTTCTTCCCTGTTAGTCATTTCAGTTGTGTGATTTGTGAAAATAAGTCAATAGCCTGCTCTAGGAATGTGGTCCTCATGTCTCTCTCATTTCAGGCTGGTGGCCAAATAGTCCTGCATGGCTATGTTGCTTTTTTGCTTCTGCACAGCACATCTTTCATTGGTTTGAGTGGACATGCACCAATCCATCTGTGATGTTCTTTTGCATACTCCTGACTCCCTTCAGTCAGACCTGACTCTCCTGGGTCAGCTTATCTTACTCAGTCGTGATCCTTTCACCCTATCCTGTTGCACAGTCTAGTTGCCTGCTAACCCTGTTTATTTTTTTATTCCTTCTCCATAGACATCATTAGGAGATTTAAGAGAGGATACGTTGTCCAAATGGATTTTTTAAATCTTAGGGAAAACAAATTAGACAAGTCAGGAATATTTATGCTTATAGTGATAAGAGGTTTAAAGCTAATGTGGCCCATTTCATTATGTATGACATTCTCTACCTCACAAACCAGTTGTATTTTTTACAACTTTCCCTCTCTTAATCCTAGTTAAAAAGTAGACTTCCAAATATTCCAAATATGATTTGACATGTCTTTTTATTGCAATGTCCAGCTAGTCTTATTCTCAGTAATAGAAACTGAAAAGAATATTCTAACAATTATTTTTCATGTTTAATCTTTGTACATTTCTATGTTTTCTGGAGAGCTGAGATGAATCTTTTCAATGTTGCCTGGACATTCTTTCAAAAAAGATGCTTGGCACTGTGCACTGAGCTGAAGAAGAATCTCTCCAACTGTTCCATAGCCTGCTCTAGCTGTCTTTCTGATAGGTATTGATAATAGCAGGAAGACTTTTAATGTATACAAATTGAACCCAACTCTAGGGTGCTCATAATTATTTTGGTTTTTCCACCCTGATAGCTGGGCATCTGGTAGTGTTTGAAACCCAAATTCAGACAAGCTTGCTGTTGTTTTTAGCTGCATCTTCTGGTGTCCTCAGATTTGGAGGGGATTTTTTTAACAGAAATTCCTACTGCATGTTACATCAATTCCCAAACCATATAAAAGTTTCTGTTATTTTCTTTTTATTTTCATGCTTTGAAGTTTAATACTTATATTTTCCTATCCTGTCAAAACACTGTTGTCATAAAACATCATGATATCCTCTGTACCTGGTGATTACAGCATATTGCAAATATATTTGCTATTTGCCTACTGCTTTTTTATTAAACATATGCCCAGTGTTAGTCCAATACTCTGGAACACTTCATGGGAGGAAACATATGGCACCTGTTTTTAGTTAAGGAAAATGTTGCTGAATCAGAAACTGATTAAGGATTCCTTTGCTTCACACCCAAAATTCCACTGCCTGAGGGAAGTAAAAAAAATAAACTGAATAACTTTGACTGAAAGCACCATTCTGTTTACAAATGTCTGCCTAGCTGCTGTGTTTTGCTCATTCAAATCCTTCCTCAGAATTTCCCACCATGCTGCTGCACATTCACGGAGTTCAGTAGCAGCCAGCAATCTGCTAGCTGCTTATCAAGATAATCATAAATTTATCCTCCTATACTCCTTTCACAAGTATTTGTGGTTCCCATTAATTGTTTCCTCTCATACAGTTAATATGATTGTAAAATCATTGCTTTAAGCTTTTTTCCTATCTGAGTCCATAGTACTTAGTATGTATAGGTGCATACATAATTCAAGTAAATAACATTTAATAAATTTCCAGCTTGCTGCAAGACAGTTTAATCCATGGAGAGCTGTTGGTTTCATTCACAGGAAATATTTACCTATCCATCCCCTCAGGCGGTGCAGGAGATACACTTTAGATAAGTGAGCAGGCTCTGTGCAAATAAACTTGAGATTATTCTCTACCTTGAGATGATAAACAGATCATTGTCTGCCTGAAGAATTCCCATGGACTTGTGGAAGTGGGACTTTCCCTCTCTCTAGTTTTATTTTTTAGGATCTTCTGCTAGTTTTACGGTCTCATTATCCCTTCTGTCCCAGTCTGAAATAAAGCAGTCTGACCTTTGATTTTCAGTTAGCAGTAATTTGGAATTATTTTTATAAGTATGTGTGATTTTTCCTAAGATTTTTCAAAGGAATGCAAACTATTCTTAATATTGGTGTTTTCACCACTAAATTCATAGAGAAATGGAGCTTTATTTAGAAAGAGGATTTTTTCCATGCAAAAAAAAATATATTTACCAGGTAGTTGTCTGTGAGACTAGAATGGTATTATACATGAGGAACATTGAGCTCAATGCAAGTTAGTGTAAATAAAGTAGTCTAAACTTATTTAAACTTGTGCTCCTTTCTCTACTGGGCTAACCATCATTTTTGAGAATGTAAGTAGGGATTTTAGAGGGTCTTTCTGTTGTTACTGTGCATTCTTTTTTATATTTTGAGCTATTTTTTAGCTTGCAATTTCTTTCTTATCTAAATCCTTTCTGAGCAATATTTTCCTTACCACAAGCCTAAATAATCTGCTGTCTGTCTGATCCCACAATACCTACTGACTCCATCTGAATTTTCCATATAGATTAATTTTAAGATAAGGTGTTAAATATTAAATCTACAATAATATTTTTCATTATTGACTTGAAATATTGTTGAATTAGATACAATGGGTAAAGCTGAGCAGGCAGCAGAAAAAACTGTTCACAAAGTCAAAGAGTATGATGTACAGAGATGAAGGACAAAGAATCTGTATTAATCAACCTGCCAGGAAGAGACCCTAAGTCTAAATGAGTAGTCAATTAAAGCAGGTTGTTCTCACATAAAGACTAAATGCCATATTATAACATTGATCCACACCTTAAACACTCATTGATTTTTACAAGGTATTTCATCCATAAAAGGGTGGTAAAAGATACAGATTTTAATAAAAATTCAGTTGAAAAGGGTAAATGAAGGTATAATCATACAATTTCAGATCACTTAAGGTCTTCATTTTGGGAGCAAGTACATTATATTGGCACGTGCTGTGTCCAGAGCTGGGCTGCCCAGTACATAGACTGACTGCAGAAAGTCCAAGGAAGGGACACAGGAACACAGAACTTGGAGAATCTCCTATTTAAGGAGATTCTTAAGGGGCTGGGAAGAGAGAAATGCCACGTGGATCTCAGCAATGCATGAAGGAAGGGGGTAGAGAAGACAGAGCCAGGCTCTTACCAATGAAAGGACAAGAGGCAAAGAAATTCCATTTAAGCATTGGAAAAAACACTTCTGCTGTTAGAGTGGACAAAAACCAGGACAGGTTGCCCACGGAGGTTGTGGAGTATTCATCCCTGGAGATAATGCAATGGACGACACAGGCCTGAGCAAACAGCCCTGACCCTTTTGTGAGCAGCAGGCTCAATGAGATGGTCTCCAGAGATGTGTGCCAACCTCATCCGTGCTCTGATTGTGCAATTCTGTCACATTGGGCAGTTTTCTTATAGTTGGGAAAAGTTTTCTAGGAACTCAGATTTTCTCCAGCTTCTGCAAGGCAAGATTAATTGTATAGATTTTTTTAAGGTATTTCTAGGAGAAACAACTTTTTCATGTTCATATCCATGGATTTTTTTGCAAAGAAGAATGTTGTTGTTCTTCCCTAGACTAAAGGGATCTGAAGGACCAAAGAATATTTGCAAAGAAAAAAATACTTTTCAGAGAGTAGAAAACACTCTGAACACTCTGAATAAGAGTTCACTTTGAACAAAGAGAGGTATTTTTGAAAGACTGTGTAAATAATGTTGGTTTAGGGTAAACATCTGCAGAATGATAGCCTGTATTAATCTGTCTGGATGCTCAAAATTTCTACATGAAATAATTACTTTTTTAGTGTTTATTTTGTAAATGAGTAAACTGAGCAACAGAGAATATTAAGAAACAATGCAGTAACACGGTGTCATACACAGAAATACACCATCTAGAAGGTGTAATTTCTAGACTCTGATTTAAGATTCCATTGCATTAATTGAAAACTACATTGTGTTATATAGTAAGTTTTGTAATAAGGAAATTCTGATGATTATACTAAATGTATCAGAAGTTAAAATTAATAACTTACTGTTTAAGTGACATTGTAGAGACCAAGTTTGTTCTTGTTCTGTCAAACAACTGGTTTTTGAGGGACCCATAAAGGTGAAATCACAGCTGAAATTGAAATTTAATAAAACCCCAAGATCTC
Organism: Rhabdornis inornatus; assembly: GCA_013397075.1. Lineage (NCBI taxonomy): Eukaryota > Metazoa > Chordata > Aves > Passeriformes > Rhabdornithidae > Rhabdornis > Rhabdornis inornatus. The sequence goes on along the minus strand of VWZS01001016.1, from coordinate 1,126,825 downwards.
AAGTCCCACAGGTGCTTTCAAAAAAGTATACTTTCTATGTCTAACAATGCACATTTCTATAAACTGGAAAAGTAGCTGGAAAATAGTGTGAAGAAGATGTTTGCATAAATATGAAGTTGGATACAGCTGTTCTAAGAAAGCGTGAAGCTAAAATAGCACAGGAAATGGGAGCAAGGGATTCTTTTATGTTTAAAATATGAGCCTACATAAAAAGAGATTAATGAGAATAGTTGTGAAAATGAATTAATTTAAATATGAGCTATTTCCTTTTTTTGACCTGTTAAGTTACAGTTTCATGAATATTTGTCAAAGTTAATCTTGTGAAGCTGAGCTGTTGCTTTTTCTTGGAGAGTAATTCTTGTTGTCTTCCTTTGTGTTACATAGTCTCTTTAAGAAAATGAAGAGAATGCAATGATTAATATATGTGCTGCTAAATCCTCATGCATAGCTTGGTTCAGCTATGGAACAAGAACATTTTGCTTCTTGTGAAAAAGTAATGAACTGTATAAATATAGGAATCAAAGCTTAAAGTTGGCTGAAAATGATGAAGGGCTCTTCTCCTTGGAAACTTAATCTTTGTTCCATTTCTTGACATTCAGATAAGAAGAGCCATCAGGTTTTTCCAGGCTTGCTCATGCAGGGTCATATCCATTATGGTGCTGACGGTCTCATGGGAAGAGCAATGCTTTGTCCAGTTGTGAGGTGATGTAATTGGAAATAATACAGCTGCTGTTGGCAGATGTAAAACCAACCAACCAACCAACCAACCAACCAACCAACCAACCAACCAACCAACCAACCAACCCCCTTCATGTTTTACTATAGTGAAATAATAAAACAAAACCTTTCTTAAATGCAGTTAGTGTATGTATAAAAATATTGTTATTAGTTTCTAAATTATAATAGCATGAAGAGCCTCAGATATATGCTTAATCTTGATTTTTAAGAAACCAGTATAATCATCCATGTGGGGTCAGTGAAGGTATTTTGCCTGTAGTGAGGGGAGATGCTCTAAAGCACAGTGCCTGCCTAAGCACTGCTGAATGGTCAGTCAGTCATGATTGTTACCACTAATACCCTTCAACATGCAAATACAAGGAGCTGCATTCTGTTCAGAGTGGTAGGACTCCAAAACTATGTCTTCTGGGTAGGCTTTGTTACATAAGACATAGAACTCGATATATTGTAAAAATCTCAATGTGTGCTTATAGCATGGGACTTTAAATACTTGAACAAAAAAGTCCTTAGCATTATTTAAGTCAAATAAAACTTTGCTATTGCCTTAACTTGATTATTTTTCTGTACATTGTTTGAATGTTGAAAACTTGGTTACAGTGTTGTTTAATCCTAACTATTTTCCTGAGGCAGGTAGGTTTTGCCCTATGGAGATACTTTTGAAAGCTAAAATTAAGGCTTCTGCAGTTTCTAGTCTTATTAAGGAGAAATTCTCCTCCATGTATTGAAATTGTCTCTTGAGTACTCAAAAATTTGCTTACACATGTATCTGTAGTGCCATTCCAGATGGCATAGTCTGTGTTATGGAATGTCTAGGAAAGAAGTATGGTAGAACATAGGATGATAGAGCTCCTGCACTCTTGGGACCACAGGAAGGATATCCAAAAACATCTCAACTATTGCTGGAAACCTTTTAGGCAGTTAAACTCTGGGCCTAGGTTTTGTGTAGATACCTAAATCTAGATTCTTATTCTGGATCTGAATGCCTTTACTCAGGTAAAGGAGCTGAGTAAAAGGACACTGTATTGCCTTCTAAACACATTCCCTACTTGAAAAGTGTTCGTATATATGTGTATATATATATATATAAAACAGTAAATGAATATTTATATGAACACATCTATATTTATTATGAATATATATATGATATATATTTGATTGTAAATGAATAGTGACACATGGTGAATTGGTCTTGGTATATATATGAGATCTCTTATCCTTGGAGATACTTAAAAGCCATCTGGACACAGTCCTGTGAATTCTGCTGTAGTGACCCTGCTTGAGCAGAGGGGTTGGACCAGGTGGGCTCCAGAGGTCCCTTCCAACCTCACCCCTTATGTGGCTCTTCTTATACTTACTTATAAGCAGATTTTGAGCTAATAGCAATATGCCAGTAGATGGTGCTCATGAATATATAGGTTTGTTCTCACATAATTAGCAATTTTTTGGTATTGAATGTTACCAGGATTCCAGCATATTGTTTATGTGGCTCTTTTAACAGCTGCATAATTAAAGTTCAGCACATATATAATTGTTTGCAAGGTAAGAGCCTAAATAATATCAGAAGGTTGCAGATGAAACTGATACCATAATAATTCCCTCAGTTGCCTTCATGCTAGCATGAAACCTTCAAAACCAAATTATTTCTAATCTGTCTGAATTTCCCGCTACTGAATGACATTGTTCCTTGGCTCTGGAACTATCCAAAAATCAAAGAATTTTGAGCACATCAGGGAATGTTGAACATGAACTGCTGCCTCAGTGCTTTATCACAGATAAGTTAGGATAATAACATCTTCTGTTTGCTCAGGCTGCAGGAACTGACCTGAGAACTGTGTTGGACTTGACTCAGTTAAACAGGTGTAACAAGATGACAAAAAATCCAATTTGTTCCACAGAAAAAAGGAAGAGGAAAGAGTTTTATTTACACGAAGGGCGTAACCACCTTAAAACAGTTTGATGAACGCATTATACATTTCAGAAAGTTGTTGCTGAATAGAGTTAGGACTAGGGCTTACAAAAGACACATTTACAGGCCAGTATGTCAGTGGTTGCTGTAGACACAATGACCCCCTGGAAATGCTGCAGTGGGAACTGGGTGCCTAAGCCCTATAGAACTGAAAGGGTAAAACTGGAAGCTCAAAGAAGCAATGTGAAAACCTGAAGCTGAGTGAGAAGCCACTAGAAATTAACTGCTAATGTATAAGAATGGTATCTGAATTCCTCCCCAATGTTTCTAATTTCTGTCCTTGGATCCTGCAAAGGGATACAGTTTGGAGTCTGGCCATTTACAGATTTATTTTTATGGAACAAGTGAACAGAACCTACTGCTGTCATTGTAAGGAAATAGCATGATAGTACCTGACTGTCATAGGCTAAGGTAAGGGGGTGGACACTTCCCAGGAAGCAGGAGGAAGATGCCTTCTGCAGCCTCCACTCACATGTCTCCCAGGTGAGAACTTCAACCACTCCATGAGGTGGGCACTCAGCCCAGCACAACGAACATAGAGATGTGACTGGACTGAGGGGATGAAACAGAGCCTGGCCCTGCAGCTTGGTGCCCTGGCATGCACTGGTGAGCTGTGCAGACATAGGCAGGTCACATTAGTCTCTGGTAAAAATGCAGAAAATCTCCAGAAACCAGGCACCATGGACTGAAACTCTCCATTCTAGGTGATTTTCCCATGTACTTAAGTAGAGCCTGTTCCTCCATGCCTTGTCTTCCTGTGTCCCCACAGTGCTTGGTTTCCTGCCCACACAATGCCTCTGTTTCAACAGCACAAGAGTATTCCTCCACTTGGGCCAGCCTGCAGCCTGCTTGTTCACACATTATTGGCAATGTGGCCTTTGTTCACCTCAGGCTAAGGAGGAGTTTGGTCCAAAGTCATCTTCATCCCAGGAGAGGGTTCTCTTGTGTAGATCAGGGTTTTTTTCTCAGCTGGTGAAATAATCTCCATGCACATTTCCAGGCACATGACCCATAATGGAGCTGGTGATTGGGAAATTTCTCATGCTGACTGAATCCCACACTGAAGAGCTTTCTTGCTGAGGCCTTACAGAGAACTTGAGCATGCCCATACAACTCAGGTCCCAGTGCAGTGCAGGGGGAAGAGCATCTTCTTGGATCTTCTTGGCATGGACAGGGTGCAGCCCACCAGGAAATTGGTAAAGCTGTTTTTGGATCTGACTTATACCTGAATAAAATGCTTAAATTATTTAGTAGCTCATGTGAGTAAATTCATGCTTTTAAATGATAGGAAAATGGGGGGTTATAAATTTTACACAGAAAAGCATACACTACCCTTATTTTAGTGCAGCATAAGGCAAAAGCTGAATGTTTTATGTTAATGGATTCACATATTGTTTACATTTTATTTGTATTACTTTGTTGGTCTTTAAATATAAAAACATCATTATAAATATTTTAGATATTTTCAGCTTGTAAGTTCTTTTGCCACAGCTGGTGGTCTATTTTGCCAATTTGGATTAAAGGAATGTCACCAGTTGGAAATCTAATCCATTTTACAAACAGAGTTAAAAGGGGAATAACTTACAACACCTGCTAATAAGCCCCCAGCCAGTTTCCCTGTTTCCTTTTAAGGTTTTTTTTCCCCCTACTTTTCCCTCACTGTGCCAGGGTTTGATCATTGACTCACTGCTGTGAAAGGCTGCATTGCCACCAACTTTGGGTGCAGACTTTGAAGCTCTAGAGGCGGCTGCAAGGTTCAGTGTGCTGTGGAAAGCTGCAAAGCTGCAGCTGTGTGTGTGATGGACTGCCTGGAGCTGCTGTGGGGCCACCCCTCATATCAGCACTCTCATATCAGCACTGCAGAGCTGCTCTCAATAGAGATTTTGGCATTAAGTCAGCCAGCTCAGTCTGCATGTGGCAGAGCAAAGCTCGGGGCAGGCTGGTTTGATGTGCATGTGCCCTTGGAGAGACAGTGAGCAACTGAAGGAACTGACTGCAGAGGGAACCAACAACTGCGCCCAAAGGACCAAAATATGCACGAAGCCATGAATTAAGGGGAGAGGAGAACAGAAATGCTCATGAATAAATTGATAGCTTGTGTTGTGTGCTTGTAAAATTCATTCTATAGCACACAGACTCGAGTGCATCGTCTTCCTGAGGTACGTAGAAAACTTGTGAATGTGAGAGTGCTACCGGCAGATGGAAAGCTACTACGATGAGTTTACACCAAGTTCCCTGTCAGTGTGACTCATCCACCCGCCTGGTCTGTGCTGCCAGTGAGGTCAGACTTCACAGGCACTTTGCTTTCTCTGCCTTGTGTGGATTCCCATTCCCATACTAGCACATGGAATGCCTTCCCAGCAGACCTGCAGGTCTGGACCACCTTTCCTGGGATGCCTGAAGTAAATGAGGCTATCAGGAATGGGAAAGCATCCAGACAATTGAACGTAGTAGAATGTGGGTACGTGATAAAATCATATTATTTCTTTATCAGTAGTATATTAGATTTCCCAGCAGTTACTTACTAGAAAATGTCCTCATCTGCCCCCTCTCTTTGCACACATGTACACACAACCTCTTGGCAGCCAGACCTCCTTCCCACTTATTGTTCTGGAGGCAGGAGAGTGGCTGAACTGCCTGGCACTCATTCACAATTCCCAAGATCACCAACCACTGCCACAGTGCATCAGTTCAACCATTCATCTCCTCCACATCTTGCAACAATCACTTCCAAATACTGCTCAAAAATGTCTTACTCTCCCTCAGTATGCAACTTACACAACTACAAGCCTTGGAGGAGAAAATTTTTTTAACCTCAGGCATCATAGCATCTAACTTTCCCTGTTGACTTTTTTTTTGTAGGCCAGAAGGATGTTTTTGTTTGCCACATGCATACCTTTTCCAGCTTCATTAATATAAAAGTCTTGATAAAAATGACTTTCATTTTTTTTCCAGACATCTCAGCCAAGAAATGTTTTCTATGTCCTCTGACATTAATCAGTAAAACCCTGTTCCTGTGATGCATAAAAAAGCCACCTTCAGCACTAAAGTAATCTTTAATTATGCAATGTTTGAGTGATTTTCATCAGTTACTAGATACAATGATTTGATTTTCCTGTATAATTATTTCATCTTAGATATCTCATTTGCCAAAAAAGTGTGACAGATCTGATGTGAATGCTATTTTCTATTACAGTAAATTACTTTGTATTCAGATTTTTTACATTTTGATACTTGACTACCTTAAGAGATAATTCAAAATAATTATACTTTATTTTCATTTTGAAGTTTCGTTCTTTTAAATGAGTCACTGATAAACCTGTTAATTTCCTAATGCAATTCAGAATCCAGTCTGCTATTTTAAGTAACCAGTTACTTCACAAGGAGCACAAGTACTCAATTCCATATTCATGTGGTTCAGTCTGCCAACCATAATTTTGTTTTTTCTCCTTTGTATTCAACAGAGGAACTCCTGAAGATGAACAGGATCCAGTCTGCCTCATTTAAATACTCACTGCTCTCCTTTGACTGCGTGTGGTTTTTCAACACCTTGAGAGGCTTATTCTGATTTAGTGCCAAGCACCTTCACAGAAATGGAGAGAAACAGTAGAAATGTTAGAGAAATAGATTTGACACCCAGTCAGCCTAACCTTTTTTTGGCAGCATGTAGTAGCATGCCAGCAGCCACCCTATGCATTTTAAGGATGCTTTTGAAAGCATGGGGATCTATGGGCTTATAAGGAACCAGTGAAAAGGAATGAGGACAAGACAGATAATTCTGGTTATCTTAAAATCACTTTGCAGAACTCTGTCTTTCTGTATGAATGAAGGGTTTAGTCATTTTTGAACTGAAGTTTTTTTTTTTACATTATATACTGTTGTATAAAAACCTCACACTGATCTAAGAAACAATGCTTAGAACTCCCCCTTTTCAATGACACCAGACTTCAGCGTGCTTTTCCTTAGGACTTCAGCACTCACCTCTGGGGTAGCTGCCCTGCTCATGGCATGCTCAGGATTCCAGGAGCAGATGCTCAGGCACGGTCTGGCAGCATAAAATGCTGTACCTGTACCAATTTACAAATAGAAAAAAACTAATATCATTGAATCACCTTGTACTTGGTTGATTGAACTAAGACAGGGAAGGAATTTTCAGACTAACTGGGGAAGTACCTAATTAAATTTTCTGGAAAGCAGACAATGGACCAATATGTAGAAATTTGAGTGGGCTGTATAGGCCCACCTCCCTACTCAGGTAGAAACTTCCCATTGGTTTGCCCTTTAATAGAAATATATTTGTGCAAATGGCATTGTAAAGTTCAGGCTGGCCTTCTGAACTTGACACAGGAAGGAGACACTGACAAGGAACGTCAGGAGATTATCTGAAAGATTATCTGAAAGCTAACACTGACATAGTTTGCACCTTACCTACCATCATTAACACCTTAATTAGGGTGGAAAGCTCACACTCTGGCTGATGGTTGACCTTTCTGTTATGCTTCCTGGGCAGGAGGCAGGTAGGAATAAGAGGAATAGAAGCAGAAACACTCAGGACAGATTTTTGCCTAAGTGTACCATTTCTGAATGAGATCTAATTAAAATACATGTAACTTGTAAATCAAAGTTTTGATCCTTCAACAAAATCAGTCCTTTACTTACTTACTTCTGTGATCAAAATTTCCCATTACTTCTAGGGGAGAAAGATTTTTGCCTATGTCAAAGAAAAAGGAGTAATTACTACAGCACTTACTCCTCAGTATTAATTTTGTATGCTTTTTTAAAACCAAAAGTTTTTACATACTTGTGAGCATGTCCTTATAATAATTAAACTTAGATGTAGTCATAACCTGACTAGGAATTATTTATTTATTTGAGACTTAATTTCTTCTTAATGTTGCTTTGGAGACATATGCAATATACTGCCATGGAAAAAAGAACAAAGCTTTCTCTTCAAAGAGAGTGAAATAGAAGAGGATATTCCTTTTTTGGCTAAGCTTTAAGATGTTTCTTGTTTGTTTGGGTTTTTTGTTTCAATATTTGTATTATTTTTAACTCACCAGCGAAGGCAGCTTTTATTACTTTACCCATTCCAATTAATACTTCCCTAAACAGCAATGCTGAGACACTCTTGGAAAATTTTTACATGCATTTCACCAAATATATATTTGGGTAGCTACTTGAGCATTTGGTGCTACCCCAGGAGCAACAAGAACATAATTTCCCTGCACTAAGTGTCCACAATCTCACAAAATCACAGAACAGTTGGGGTTGGAAGGGGCCTCTGGAAATCATCTTGTCCAGCCTCCTGGTGAAGCAGATCCACCTAGAGCAGGTTTCCACAGGATTGTGGTTTTGAGTTATCTCCAGAGGATGAGACTCCACAGCGTCTCTGGGCAGCCTATTCCACTGCTCTGTCTCCCTCACAGTAAAGTTTTACCTCATATTCAGATGGAATTTCCTGTGTTCCAGTCTGTGCCCATTGACCCTTCTCCTGTCACTGGGCAGCACAAAAAGAATCTGGCCCCATCCTTTCAACAGCCACTCTTAAGGTACTTGTATGCATTGATCAGATTCCCTGTCAGTTTTATCTTCTTCAGACTAAACAGGCCCAGCTCTGCAATCCTTTCCTCGTATGAGAGCTGCTCCAGTCCCCTAAACATCTTTGTAGCCCTCCACTGGACCCTCTCCATCTGGCAGTAGACTTAATAAAAAAAAAAAAAATAATTTTTTTCAATTGGCATGAAATTACATACTTTTGGAAAACATCGGGCCTTCTGACACAAGTTATTCATCTCTTCTCTCCCTCCACCCAAAAATACCAAAAAGATAATTGATTCCACATCCTCTGGCCCTAAGTTCTTCACAGAGCTGCACTGCTCACAAATTGACTCCACCAACAACAATCCCACAAAACCCCCTCTGCAGCCTCTGCTGTTTCACAGACACACGTGCAGCTCTTCCCCCATCTGCCCCAGGATGCTCCCTCATTACCCAGCAAGGTTCAGGAGTGCTTTTCCTCCCCAGCTCCAACACAGGGCCCAGGAGAGATGGAAGGTCAGAAGGACCAGACAGTGGCCAAGGTGACAAAGGAATTGGCTGTTTAGCCAAACCCACTAACTCTACCTATGTAGTGATGTGTGTTTCTGTATACTGACTGAGAGATGTGCACACGTGAGAGAGGACACCAGTGTGAGCTGCTTTTTAATTATTTACCTGAGATCATAGGGTACATCCTATTGGCTTCTAACTGTTTGGACTCTCCTTCACCAGATAACTCTGCAGGAGTGGTCCTGATTCCTCTCATGATTTCCCTTGATGTATCAGAGCCAGGGAAATGCCTGTCTCTGTTGTAGGACAAGAAAGAGAAACAGACAGGTCTCTGCCACTCTTCCAAGAAGTAAATTGAATTCTTAATCGTATAGAGTGTGTACAGCTTCGAGATGCTCTTGATGGCAGAAGAGCATTCAGAGATGACTTTGATGCTTGGTCTGGTCTGTGATGGGGAAGCAGTTGGAAGGTTTGGGTACTATACTCATTGGGAAGGGCTACCCTCAGTTTGGAGACAAGTGTGATTATGAATCCATAATATTCAAACCCTGCACATAACTCAGGTTGCTAAGAAAAGATAAGATAGTTGCCATGAGTTCCAGATCCTGTCCATGTGTTCAGACTGGAAGAACTGGAAAACTATGAAAAGCATTTCAAAGAACTAAGCATGGTGTCTTCTTACACTTTTTTTTTCCTGAGCCTGCTGCTACTCATTTTTGTAACAGACTTGTCAACGTGTAAAGATTTGATTGGTTAAAAAACTTAAAATCTTTATTTTTGTGTTGAAGGATGGGCTAGAAAACTACAGGGAGGTAAAACTCAAGTCATGTTTGGGCCACATGAGTTGAAATGTAGTCTGTGTTACATAATGCCCATCATGAAAAGCCCATGAATTCTTAAATATGTACTCTGATACTGCCTGACAGATTGATTTACTGTACACAGACTCCTTCGCAGGCGTGCACCCATCTCTGCGTACCAGAGCTCTGACGAGAATGCCAGGGGAATCTGTCTCCTGGAATGATTCTAAGTTGTAGTAATTCCATTTTTCTTCAGACCTAGTGTCAGTGGCTTAGATTTTTCTTCCTTTTTTTTCTTCCCCCACCCTTTCCTTCTTTTTCATTCTTTAAAGCACTGTACTTTTAATTAGATGCAATTTTTGCTTACAGATGGGAAAGACAGTTGTGTTACGTAACAGACTTTGTGAAATCCATCTTCTTTTCATGGTGTTTTTGTGTAACATGTGCTAACAAATCTTTTGTGCTTAAGGAATGGAGAATTTTTTTCTTTATTCAGTTTCCTTAAATGTTCTTACTCATCTTAGTTCAATTGGACTAAAAGTTTTTTAAAGCAGGAAGCAGTTCTTAACTTGTAAGAAAGTCTTGCACTGAAAGTCCTTGTACTGCTACTAAAGAAGTACAAGTTCTTGTACTAAAATCTTAACTGGTACTGGAAGTCTCCTGATCTTCCTATGGCCTAAAGGACATTACTATGGAACAACAACAACAAGAACAAGACAATATCTTAATTTTATTGGTCTTCCTGCAAAATCTGTTCAGTAAAGTACCTGTTCACTCTTAAATCTGTTGTTGTGTAACATGTCATAAAGAATTAAGTGTATTCTTGAGCACATCTCATAAATGATTTCTGCCCTTGTTGAATGTATAATACTCCTTGGCTGAGAAACCTAAGGTAAGAAATACTGTTCATTATCTCCCCACACTATGTCAGTCCTTGAAGAGCAGCATAAACTTCAATATCTCTAAATATCATGTGGCAAATTCTAACGTTTAAAACTTTGTTTTGCCACAGTTAGATTTTAGTGTTTCTCAAGCCACAGTTGCATCTCTTGCTACTGCTTTGCTGCTTCTCTGTATGACATGCAGTGCTTTATAAGATTTTCAAATCGTTAACAGAGTTGTAAACCACTTAAACAGATACGTAAAAATTATGAAAATTACCAAAGTATTTTGTAAGCTTCTTTTCTTTGCCTTTGACTCTTGATTGTTAATTAATTTTCAATAGAGAGGAAAACATATATTCAAAAGGATGCAAATATTAACTGGTTCCCAGTCTACTTCCTTGAACCTGTCTCCTTCCTGTGCTGTCTCTGCAGTCCTTGAATCAAATGAATTTGTAAGTCCTCTTTCTATGCCAGAACCATCCTCTCCCAGGAACTAAATCACTCCCAGGAACTCCTGCTGTATATAACATGAAGTGGTGTATACATCTGACATACAGAAATTGAATGTTTGATCACTGAGCATTCAGGTGGGATATTTCTATTGTGAATAGTTTATAAGCCAGAAAGTGCCAATTTGAAATTTTCAAGAAAGTGCAAATCTTCCTTGTGTCTCAGTGCTTATGTATGCATGTGTAACATGGTCTAGCTGTTGACTCTGATATACTGATTTGAAATGAAGCTGTTCTATTCTAGAAACATATTTTTCCCTAGAGACACAAGTAAATTGAAATAATCTCATGAACTTTGTTTCATTGTGTATTTTAGGGATAGCTGCAGATGCTTGTGAATCTGAATACTTTTGTTACCAGGTCAACTCACTATTTTTAATTTATTTTTAATTTTATGTAGAACATGCTGGTAAAGGGTTACAGTTTTTAAATTAATTTTCTCATATATCACTGTAATTCATCTTACTGGTGTGTTTCAGGTTTTTTGTATTCACTGAGTATGCATATCATAAATCGTTGTAATTATGAAAAAGAAAGTAATGGTGTTCCTTAGCAGCAATAGAATTTCTTATTATTCGTTTTAAGTTGTGCCAAATGACAAACAACACTATTGTGTAGTGCTCAGAACACTACAGCAAATAAAACTTTAAGGATAAATAAAAGGCTTCTGTACAATATGTCAAATTGAATTTGCTCCAGTCCTTTTGGAATAGCAAACTTGTTCATGATCATTTAAATAAAGAACTGGAAAAGAGAAATGCAAACAATACATTAAATTTATGGCATGGAATTTATGCTATGGAAGTAATTAGGTTATTCTGCTTACAAATCAATTCAAATAAATTCTTTAAACTGTTTTCCCCCACAACAAAAGGTTTATAAAAATCTTAAGGAAATGGACTGCATGTATGCAATAGAAAATGGCTGCTAGAGACTGCAATCTTTGCAGATCTTTTTATTAAAGCAATGATCTAATAAGTAGGAAAGATTGAGTCTTCTGCACAAACATTGCTACATATCTAACAAATAATTCAGCTTTTTAAAAAGTCTTCTGAATACATTTTTCTCTTTCAGTACCATTAAGCTGGAAGACATCTTTTGTTTATAAAGGACCATGTACATCTGCAGCACTAAGACTTTTATTAGTAATTAGGTCAGTAAAATTCCTATTTCAAATATCTTAATTATCTGTGTAAGTGACAGATTAACCCTCAGAATAAACCAGATAGACTCATCAGACCTGTAATGTACACTTAAAGGAAATCTCTAAAATTGATCAGTAGTAGACCCTAATACAGAAAGCATGTACAGATCATGTTATCCAATAAATCTCCCTTATCTTTACTCAAAATAAGCTAGACAAGATTTATACTTGCTATCTTTAAATTGTCTTATTTCTTGGATTGGCTTGCTTTCATGTGTAGAGCTGCCCTATCCCACATAAAATGTTTCAGCTGTTCTCCATAAATCTATTTTAATAATAGAAATTATATTTAGCCCTCCTGAATAACTTTTATTGAAAACCTTTCTTGTGTGAGTTGCTTAAAAGCTCATTGAGAAGCCAGTTGGTTCTCTTATATATCCCAAAACTTTCCTTTATAGCTAAAGAAATATTCTTTGTGTAGCATGGCATTGTCTGCCTCAGCGCTGTCATCAGTGCTCTAGGGTCTGCTGTACCCTATGTCAGTCTCTCTCATTAATATTTCTCTTGCAAAGCTGTCCTTTTAAATCAAGTGTTCTTCCACTTTTAATGCAGAATCCACTGTTACTGAAAGCAATTACCTTGTCAGACAAGGTGAGAATAGAAAAACAGCTTTTCTTCTTCTCCTTAAGCTGGCCACAGATTTCCCTCTGAGGTCATAAGAGTCACAAGTGTATTGCATTTTCTACAGAAGAAATTTGGGACTGTGTTCCCTTCTCAGCACTGTGATGAGATCAGCTGGGATGCTGCTACCACAAGGATTAGCGTGCTGTGTCCACTGAGAGACAATTAGGTTGTTGCTGGGTACACTCCTTGTTTTCTGAGCACACTTTGTATTGCTTGGGGCTTTTCTTCCCTGAAACATGGATGTATAATAATGATTTTGCTCCTGAGAGATTAGTATTCCTTTTATGGGTCTTAATATTTGGGTCTGGCAAAGGGTTCCCACCAAACTCACTTTATTGTCTTTGGCAATTGGTAGAGAGCATTATCTGTTGTTGTTTTTATTATCTCTCTTTGTACTTATATTCTATCTTAATTTACTTTCCATGTTGCCTTTGTGTATTTGACAGAAGATCTGCTTTTATTTGAGGGCTCTCAAGAATATGTTCACTGAACTTCAATTATTCGATTTACCTGCGGGGAAATATACTAAAATGGCATTTGATTCTTCTGTGAAAACACAGTAGTCCCGCAACTTTAATTTGGATGTAAGTATTTCAGAGATTGAGGTGATAAAGAGTGCATAAATTTATGTGCATAAATTAGCATAATAAAATATATTATTGCCACACACTTTGTGTATGAGTTTAAGGACTTGCAGAATTTTCACTAATGTCACTTTATTTATGTCTTTCCCTTTCTACCCATTGGATTTTTCCCCCCTCCCTTTATAAATTTGTCTTTATTTTCCATTGGAAAATTAAAATATTATAGGATAGTAGGAAATTTGTCTTTCGTTTCATCCTGGAAACAACCACTTAACACTGCAATTGGATGATGTACCAGCTTTTACTTTGTGTTTCGGGCTTGAGTATAATAAATCCTGATTAGAAAGCTTATCTAAATATATTAATATTTTCGGCTGACATGGGGTGGTGGGAAACTTTTTCAATATGATGAAGGTAACATCCCCCAGGCTGTGAGGCTGGGTCATTCTGCTGCAGTTAAAGTCATTTTCTGAGCAATGCAAAGGCACTCAAGGCTTGAAGAACAAACTGGGAGCAGACTCAGGAGCTTAGACTATGGCATTAATTGCTATTATGGCACTGTGATAAGAGAGCCTATGGACTCTGTGATTGTAGGTTTTACTGTCATAAAGCTTCATTTGGACGTACAGGGTGCCCTGGTCCTCTCCTAATTCCACGTACTCACCACATATGTACCTTAAGGAATGAACATGTTTTGAAACCATCACACTTGCCTTATTCAAAGTGGAATAACACAACAGCTTGGACACTGTCACAGCTGATGCACTGTGTTTGTTGAGTGGACACAATGGATTTTTGACTTGTGTTCATTGACATGGTGGTTAAATGAGTTCCTAACATCTTAAAAGCATCTTGTTGAGATGATGTGTGCATGCTGCAACAGCTTAATTCCTGCTACTCCACTTTGTTGTCATGACTGGATAAAATGTCTGGTGATTTTTCTTATTTTAAACATGGTACAGTTTAGGAATTAGAGGGAAATAAATGCTCTTGACATGGAACAGAGAGGGTGAAATGAAGCTCATTATGACTGAAACTTTCAAATAAGTTACTGTGCTGCCAGACAGACAGGTGGACAGCCATCTTCTTACAGAGAAGCCTTTCTTTGAGGGTCATGAAGATGGTGAAGAGCTGTATGAGGAACAGCTGAGGGCATTTGGTCTGTTCAGCCTGGAGGAGACTGAGGGGAGACCTCACTGCAGTTACAATTCCTCATGAGGGGAAGAGGAGGGGCAGACACTGAACTCTTCTCTGTAGTGACAGTGACAGGACCTGAGGGAATGGCCTGGAGTTGTGTCAGGGGAAGGTTTAGGTTCAATATTAAGAAAAGGTTCTTCACCCAGAGGGTGGTTGGGCACTGATCAGGCTCCCCAGGGCAGTGGTCACAGCACCAACTCTGGCAGAGTTCTAGAAGTGTTTGGACAATGCTCTCAGGCACATGGGGTGACTTGGGAATGGTGCCATGCATGGCCAGGAGTTGAACTTGTTGATACTTGTGGGTTCCTTCCAAGTTGTCAGATTCTGTGATCTGAGGGATGCTTTCTTTATGTCTTTTTAAAGTAAAATAAAGATATTTTGAGAAGATTGAGGCTTCAGAATGTATTGAATGTATTCCTGCCTCGCTGCCTGACTTGACTACACCTTGAGACTTGCTAAAGTCTGTTTTCAAGTCTCTTACCCTTGCTTGCAATCTTTGCAGGAAGACTGTTGTATTCTCTCTGGCAAGTCAAAATACAGTGCCAGCAATCTGCTTTGCAACCTGTCAGCTCTCCAAGGTTGTCTCTGCTCATGCTGGTTGAACGGATTTTTTTGAGCCAATGTTTTTGGGTGCTGGGTTTTGATTTTTTTTTCCTCTCTTTTTGTTTTGGAGTTGTATTCCCTTTCACTTCTGCTGTTTCTTTAACTTCTTGCTTTTTTAGCTACCCAATAGTAATGCACAAAATTAGAATTCTGTGAGCTGGAATTTGTTAATCTGAAATTCTGGAAAGCCTGGGAGCAGACTACAGATTTGTAGTCAGACTGCTTTTCATGGAGGATTGGCATGTGTATGTTTTTTATCTTCCAAGTATCACAGTAATTTTTTAAAGAGAATTTTCATTATCAAAAGTGTGATTCTTAGGGAGACTGTGGAGAAGAAAGTCTGTTTCACCAAGACAAATGCTTCCAATGCACATGGAAAGGAGTCTTCTTAAAGTTGCCTTTGGACTAAGTCCCAAACAAACATAGTAGTAAAGCCAGGGCTGTCAGTGAGCCTCCAAAAAGCTTGAAATTCAATTGTTACGATGGAAGTAAACAGGACAATTTGGAAACACATTAATTGAAATTTATCTTTTTAGATGGGCATTTGGATTGCTTTGTTCTTTTAAAGTTAATCTTCATGATATTCCAGAGACCTGATGTTTAGAGTCATGTCCTTTTGGCATAATTCAGCCATGGTGCAGGCCTTCGCAAGGGCTTGTGGCACACGATGCACCTGTGATATTTGTTAACTCAAAAAAATTAGCACTAACTAAACTCTGAATTTTGTTGGGAAGGAAATATTTCCTACTTGTGATATTCAGCTACTGATGTGTCCAACAGTCCTTGGAGAGACTGCAAAGCCAACCTTCCCATTATCACCCAAATGTTCCATGAAGATGGCCACAGACTCAAGCCTAAGCTTGCTGCCTTCTTGTGCCAGCAATTTACAAAGTGTGGCCCTTCTGCAAGAGCACTTGAAACTGAGGTAGTTCCTGGGCCAGACTTCTGTCTACCACAAGATTTAGTCAATGCCTAAATTAAAAGAGGAATGTAAAATAGGAATTTGGTCCCTTGAAATGAGGAACTTATCACATTTGAAGTTATCTGTGGTATAATGCTCTGAGAAACTGTTGTATAAAACTGGGGCAGCTAGCTTCAACCTTAAACAAAATGATGACTCCTGGCCTTCCTTGAAAGAAAACTGTTGAGTGTCTGGTGCGGATCTGTGAGTATAGAAAAGAATTCCTGAGACTTTCTGATTCATAGTAAAGGTTCACCTCTATGTTCTCTCTGTTTGTAGTAACTGAAGTAAATGCCTCCCTGTTCAACCGGTTTTGTCTTTCTGCCACCTCAGCCCCTGGAGTTGCTGATATAAGAAATTAAGACAAATCTGATTGCTAACCTTTTAGAAGTGCCTGATTCTCTCCCCACTGAATAGGTGAACTCAGGGTGACCAGCTTTGATTTATATACCTGAATTTTAGCTTCCTAGAGTTGAAAAATATTAATCTCCTCTTTTTCTGCTTAATGGAAGACACATTGCTTAAATGTCTCAGAGTAAGTGAATGGCCCTTTCTTTTTAACTTATCAACACAATATATAATATTTTTACTCTTTTCAAGGTTTTGTGTAAACCTTACATAATACTAGTTTAATTAAAATTAGTTATACTATTACATTAACTTTTGCTTCTCCAGGGCACAGTTGCCCAGAATTGTCAACCATTATCTAATGATACTGTTAAATACCATGATTATGAATATACTTTAGGTCACACAATTTTTTATAGGTACATTTGTGCGTTTTCCTCTTTTTAAAAAATTCCTGTTTATTATTACCTGATCTGAATAACTTTTGTATATCTTACTCTAAGTAATTTAACTAGAGAACAGGGATAAGGAGTTGGCCAAACAGTCCCTTTCTGATGGATGATCCTGCTAATAGTGACAAGTGATTGTCTTAGAATGGTTTGATCAATAAAATTCGCCTGATTTTAAGATCTCATTGTCTTTGTCTCCATAAAAAGTAGTAGTGCTGTTCTTGTAGGCTTGGTCCAGCATTCAATTTCTCATGTGAAATATTCTGCTTTGCCCAGTTGAGACTGTCACTAAAAGGTTTTGCAGTTTTCAAAATTATATTATTTCTTATTTAAGATCAGGCAAAGAATTTACTCAAATGACAACTGAGGGAAATCTAGCCTACAAAAAAAAGCCTGTCTGTAAAGGGAGGAATGTGGGCAGATGGAGGTTAAAGTTATCTAACAGCACAGGTCTGTAAGTGGTGGTAATCAAATATATCAAGTTACATCCCTGAGGTGTTGGTACTGGCCCTGGTGCTGTTTAATATTTTTGTTAGTGCTTGCAGTCCTGAAAGTCAATTGTGTCCTGGGCTGTGTCACAAGCAGTGTGGCCAGAAGGTTGAGGGGGGTGATTGTCCTCTTCTACATCACTCTTGTGAAACACCACCTGGAGTTCTGTGTCCAGTTCTGGGGTCACCAACATCAGAAGGGTGTGAACCTGTTGGAGTGAGTTCAGAAGAGTCTGTGAAGATGATCAGAGGGCTGGAACACCTCTCCTGTGAAGACAGACCGAGAGAATTGGGGTTGTTTAGCCTGGAGGAGAGAAGGCTCTGGAAAGACTTTGAGGCAGCCATACAGTTACTGAAGCAGACTACAAGAAAGCTGGAGAGGAAGATTTGCAAGGGCATGTAGATGTAGGACATGGGGGCTTTGAGCTGAAAGAGAGTAGTTTTAGGTTAAATGTCAAGAATAAATTCTTTACTGTGAGGGTGGTGAGGTGTTGGAACAGGCTGCCCAGAAAAGCTGTGGATGTCCCTGGAAGTGCTCAAGACCAGAGCTGATGCAGCCCGGTGTGGTGGAAGATATCCTTTCCCATGGCAGAGGGATTGGAACTAGATATCTCTGAGGTCACTTCCAACCCAACCCATTCTGTGATTCTACTACATGACAAAACAGTTAATGCCAGAAAATATACTTGCTCATCACAGTAATCTTGTAGCTCTTGACCAAAGAAAGATGTGCCAAGAATTCTCTTTAAATGAAATTAACTGGTTATGCTGGCTGGCAGAATGCTATTTAATCTTAGTTTTTCTAGACGGATACCAGAACTTTATAGAATAAAGCCTAATTTCTCATAAATGCTAGTCATAAACATATATAAACAATTCATGCAGAGTTATTTCGTGGGAGTTAGAGGAGTAAGGGAGTTAATATTTATTGGTACAATGTACTAGGAATGCAGCCAGATATCCTCTGATGCAGGCTGTGCTCAGTAGCAGTGAATATAAGATTAGCAGCACATGGAGTGAAAGACTGGCAAAGACAGGACTCTAATTCATAAACAGAGAAGTTGGATTTGTGCATTAAAGTTGTTATTGTGCAAGACTGTGCAAAAGGCAGCCCTGGAGAGACCATTTGCCTTGCCTTTCCCCCTACTTAACTAATTGCTCCCTCCTAGCTGCTGCTGTTACGGTTATAAACCTCAGTATAAATGCCTCCAGGTTTCGCTGTAATTGATCATAACAAATCTTTTGCCATCAAAGCTTAACTGAATCTTTTCAGTTCAGTTTACTAAGTTATTCTCACTGGTCTCTCTCCTAAGATTGACATATTTTTAATTTAATGTTAGTCTGAAGAGGCCTGAGCTTGTCCAGATTATTTACATAAATCTTGCGTGTCTTTTTTTTTTTCCCAGACGCATTTTTAAGATCTATTGCTTTAACCTGGGCAGTACTGGAGATCAGATAAATATATTCCATAAGCTTCAAATACCATTTTTTTAAAGTAAAAAAAGAAATTTTAACCCACAGGGGCCTCTGGATATAATGGCCAAGATTGAATTTATGCTCTTGATAGAGAAAAAAAAATCAGCCAAATGCCCTGAGGGCTTGCCTAGCAGTTATAGAAACTGCATGTATGGGAAATGGAATGATTTGGATTTTGGCTGTTCCTCCTACAGGAAGGAGCACTTCAGTGAGGGGTAAGGCTAAGGAAAGATGCCTGTTGCTTGCTAAATTATAGTCTTGCTTTGCATCTGTGCAAACAGTTTTCTCACTAAAAATATCTTGAAAGTAATAGAAAAGGATAAATTATTTGGATTATCTGATTAGAAAACAAAACTAACATGATAATTAATCTTTACACAGCAGGGCCAGTTTTTTGCACCATGTATCTCCAATACTGTTCAAATGGCAGCTCCTGTTGGCATGGTTGGGCTTGTTCTTTTGGTCTGTGCTACACAGCACCATTTATGCTGGAGAGATTTCCTATAAGATGAGATGAGATGTCCTTCACTGTAGGCACTTTTTTATTAGTGGGGCCACTAAGCAGCAACATTTCCATTTCTCCATCAACACGTCTTGATGCTTTCAAGGATTCCATTCCTTTTCTAGAGTCTATTTCCTCTTGAAATGATGACCTAAAGTGAGATTCATTAATAAGTAGCAATAGGTTTTACAACAAGGACAAGTTAGAGAAATATTAGCATGGCAGTTGTCTGTGGGGTTACCCAGCCAAGGAGGGCACAAAGCCTTTGTGTTTTGCCCAAAGGAGATCTCAGAGAACTTGCAGAAAATCTGTTTGTGCTCTCACTGCAGGACTTGTTTAAAATATTTGTACTGTCTTGCCTGTCTCATTGATTATCTGTGACTTCTTTCATTTTTCGTTTCTTCTTCTTTAGTTTTTATTAGGTACTGTATATAATGTGATAGTAATGTGCATCAACAGGTGAAAAACAGGATAAAATCCCAGGCCTTTCTTAAGTGAGCTATGTAATTTGCATGGTAGCAGATGGTGTGGTGGATCTGGTGAGGTGTCTGTTTGGAATTAAAATATATTTTAATTTTACTTCTTCAGGGACATAAAAAATACCCAGTCTTTTTCAGTTCCTCTAATAGAAAATTTTCAAGTTTATGGCTGAGGATTGCAAAATTTTTTTTCTGTGTGGTTGGGGATTATTTTTGTATTAGCACTTGAAACTCTTAGATTGTCAGTTTACTGTTTGGATGGAAGTGCCAGGCTTCCAGTGAATATCTTGCAATATTAGGGTTTTTTTGCTGATGTTAAATGTCCAGGTACATTTTCTTTCTGAGCATCTAGGTTTTTCTTTGTGTAGTGGAGGGATTTGAAGTTTATAGCCTGGATATGCTTTTTTACTATGCCTGTAAAAATCCACCCACGTTTGGCAAAGTTATGAACATTTGAAAAATTGCATTTCACACATTCTTGGTCAAGTTTTATTAGATTTTTTTAGCAGTTGCATTTCCAAAAGATTACATATGTATTGGATGTTTGCCTCCCTTAAGAAGGGACTTTCCTTGAAATTGCTGCTCTGAGTTGAACAGGTCAAACCAGTACAACCAGAGGAACTGAGACTGAGGAATTTGCCTGTCATGTTTTCTAGTGAGTATCTTGTTATGATCAGTTAGCACAGCAATATGAATTAAACATTGAGGATTAAACTTCAGAAGGGATAGGACCTGGGCAGGTGGATGGGAGGGATTATTAGTTAAGTGCTAAGTAAGAATGTTGTATTTGCATGGCTAAACAGGAGTGGGGACAGGACTAAGATAAGATGAGAATCATGGCAAGGAGCTCTGGCTGACCAAGGGATGAACTGGTGGTTGGATTGCTGGACTGCATGAAGAGACTGTGCTGCAGTTGGAGATAAACCTCAGAGGGGAGAGAGGCTGGGTGGGATGGCCTTGATATTGTAAAGGAGAGAGACAGCCTGCATGTGCTGAATGAAATCTCCTGTGTGACTTCAGTCTGCGTTCTTCCAGAAGATAAAGTACTTCAGGTGTTCAAGATGTGTGCTTGAGAACAAACCATGTGACACCAAGGACAGGTGCAACGAAAAATTTTTATCACAAAATTAATGCATTAAAATGCATTAAAATGCTAATATAGATGAATACAGTGTCCCCCAACAATACTTCAAGGTGTTGATACAGAGCTTCTCAATCATTCACTTATGTTGGCTGCCCCTTGTAGCCAAGACTTTTGTGATCACTCTCTCCCCCATTTTTTTTGCTAGACCGTATTTCCTTTTGTTTTGCATTGTGAAAAATCCTTCTGTTGATTGACAAAGATCCTGGAATTGTTTTTCTATAACTTCTGACTACATTTACCACGTGCAATCAGAGGAGAGCCAGCAGGTTGTCCTTGGTGTCAGTAGAGAAGCTTTATGCAGCAGAATTTATGAGTTCCGAGGTTTAAAAAAGAATTTGTTTATCTATTGATTTAGTTCTCTTAGGTGGTCATGCCTTCTGTCTACTGTAAGTGGAGGCTATATGCCCGCCTTTGTTCTGCCTGAAGTCCAAGGTGTGATAACTTTCTGTATCTTCAATTTTATTTGGAACACTGCTGTAGTTGCTTAGTGTTTTCTTGACCTGTTGATATCCTCTATAAGACAAGAGTGACTTTCACATAAATTTAGCATTCCTTCTGTAGTCACCCAGCAAGAACAAATTCTCACCTCTTTATTTTCTTTTCTTTTTTTCTCTCTGTAAGTATACAGGTTTTATAGGCCTTTTATTTCTCCCCATCTTTCAAATAGTCTTTGCATAAAGAAAAAAAAACACAACTGTCTGGCAGAAGTGAAAATCAGATGGTGTGTCAGCAGAACCTGAAACCTCCTGAAATAAATTTCTGTGCCCTGACCCACTGAGCTGAAGCTGATTGATACAGCTCAGCGTAATTGTTTCAAGCAAAAACACGGCGAAGCAAAGTGAGCATTAAACAAATATCTGCTTTGTGACTCACTATGTAGCTTGAGAAAGAAACCCATTTAATGACTTAGGGAAGTACGGTTTTTCCTCTGTGGATCAGCATCATTGTAGTTTTGGCCCATGTGCAGTTGAGGAGGTCCTCAGTCAGAGGAAGCTTCTGTAAAGACAGAAGTTCTGTGCTCCTACATCTACACCTTGCATAGAAGTTCATGGTCTCAAGCAAGAATGTTTTTTGACTTAATATCTTCCTTCTGAATGTCAATTGAATGATACCATTCTGGAAGGTAGAATAGCTGAAGTAGAACAAAGCCTGATTTCTGTATTAAGTGATGACTTTTCAACTATGACAGAAATTTTCTAAAAAAAAAAAATAGGATGATACTGCAGCACTTTACCAAAAAATCTTGATATTGAATTATGGGGTATCCCTTTTTCTAATAGCATTCAATTGTTTGCTTCGAAGAAAATGGAAAAGAAAGAGGCATTAACTGCTGAATTTATTAGATGTTTTGATTTACTTTATCCTGGCCAAGACAAGAAAATCATGTAAAGATTCAAAACTTTACAGCTTTCTGTAGTTGCTTACTTTTTCCTGATTATAATGTGTTCTTTATGTTTTAGAAGAAAAAGTGGTTTATAACCATGCAGCAAAATTCTTTTGAGTTGTATAAAGTCTAAAATCAGTTAATGCCCAACAGAAGGGATACCCAGGGTAGAATTACTAGGCTTCTCCCAGGGCACATGATGAAAGTTTGACCTCATGTTCAAAAAGAGTAATTTAGACACAATTCAAATTGCATTGAATTGAGTGGAAAGTCGCTGTACTTTTAATGGAAAAAGAGTTGGGGCCTTTATTAGTAACTTTAATATAGTACTGTCTCAAGAGGTTGCATTCTACTGCATTTTATGTTTGAATATGACTGCATTGCTGCAAATGAGATGGTTATTATGGTTTCAGCAGCAGCAGACAATTTCTTGAACAGATTATCGTTACAAGTAATGGCACAGAGGGAGAAAAGTTTATTGCCTGCTTGAATTTATTTTGTGGATGAAGCACTAGAAACACAAAGGCTTAAAGAGGAGTTGCATTCCTTGTTTTAGTGTACACTGCTGTGTTACAGAAAAAGGGGAGATAAGGGAAAATACACGAGCATATGGAAATATGTCATGAAATAGCTGATTCACTGACAGTTGGAGTTGAGGTGCTACAAAAGGTCCCAAGAAAAGTTACAAAACTTTGACCAAACACTGGAGGCAATGGAGAAAAACTTCTTCCATTATAGTAGGAGAAATGTGGACCTGTCTCCTTGCTTTACTTGTGAATGAAGCATCTAAATGCCACTGAACACTGGGTGCTGCCCCATGGGAGTAGCTCTG
This sequence comes from Rhabdornis inornatus, assembly GCA_013397075.1. Lineage (NCBI taxonomy): Eukaryota > Metazoa > Chordata > Aves > Passeriformes > Rhabdornithidae > Rhabdornis > Rhabdornis inornatus. The sequence goes on along the minus strand of VWZS01001016.1, from coordinate 1,103,605 downwards.
AAGCTGGAGAGGACACAGTGGTGCTGATGCTGGGCTGTGGCAGAGATATTTCATGCTGGTGGCCCCATCTAAGCTCTGGACAGGGAATCCATTAGATGCCCTGTCCAATGGGACAGCAAATATGTTGCTTACAAACTTTTGCAGGAGTTAGCTTCTTATTTTTCCCCTTCATCCATCCTGGAAAAGAAAGGGGACCTTAGTAGACTCTGCCCAGCTTTCCTCTTGCCATGCTGGAATAAATTTGGAATAGTTCCCAACTCCAGATGTGTATTTCACAGTCTACAGTGTATCTGCATGTAGGCTCTAGCTCTCACCTGAATGGCTTCTATCTTTTAAATTTACAGCTAGCTTGTTGGGAAGCAAATTACATGTATCTGGATGATTCTGTACTGCCAGTTCTAAGTAATGCCTTTCTGAAGCTTACTTCGATTTTGGCTCCTGGATGTTTGGTGTATTTCTGGATTACTTACATTTTCCCTTAAAGGCAACATTTTTCATTTCTGTAAATCAGTAAACACAGTAAAAAGTTAGGTAAATAATACCCAGATGGTTTTCTGACAATTTCATTGTCACATACATATAAATGAAAGTACAGCGTTGATTAGAAAATACTTAATTTTTTTAACCAAAGAAATCCAAGATCTACTTAAAATTTACTTTTTATGTCACTTCCCTCATATTTTAGAATCTAAAAGCATAGCATTGCAAACTGCTAAAATAATAAAAATAAAATTTGCATTTCTTTCCTGATTTCAATGCTGATGTGAGATGGCCCTGAAATGAGATAGAAGAACACAAGTTCCTTAAACTTGTTGAAGTGTCGTCTTCTAAACATTTAGGAAAACATTTAGGAAAACATTTAGGTAATTTCACAAAGACATTGGCTTTAAATATTGTCCCACAAATCTATCAGGACCCTATGTTAATAATTACTGTGTGTACTGAATTTTCTTCAAAGAAGTTGACCCACCCTCCTTTTTGCAAGGCAAATTTCTGAAAGCAGGATAGTCTCTAAGTAAGGAGATGGAAGTGGGCTGTGTTATAGTGCTAACAACTTTCCTCTTACAGTCTTTCAGAAAGGTTTTTATTGTGACCACACCCAATTCTGTTTCTACTCTTCTGCCTTTATCAAGGTCTTAGGCTGTTTGATCGACTCAGTCCAGATCTCAGTTGATGCCACATAAGGATCTTGTTTGACACCCTGCAAAGGACTTGGATGTTGGGCTTGGAAGGATAAGTGATACAGATTGCAAAATTGCTAGGTTAGCATCAGTCCAAGCCACCGGAGGATCTGCCAGTGCACTGGCCACAGGAGGAGGCAGCTGCTGCTTTTTAGTGTTGAGCATTTACTGCTGCATCCATTGGCTGGGTGAAAGAGAGCATTGTTTGGCCCTGGCACCAAATGTTTTGTGTCCCTAATTTTCAGCAGTTTGCATGGGCTTAAATACTTACAGATACACATTTACTAATTAGTTGTGTGAGTGTTGTTTGACTCCAAGTTTTTCTTCAGAGATATGTAATTCCTGATTTCATTTACTCATCTAACAATGTGCATTAGCTAAAACTGCCCTTCATGCTTATGCAGAAGATGAGTTTCTTTCCAGAGCGGTGCCAATGAACCTCCTTATCATCAGCTATTCTAGTGCTTCATTTCCAATCAGTTTATTATTTCAAGCCAAAATGTCCATTGCTCTAGTTTCTAGATAATCATGAACCAGAGTCTAGACTGAATTTCTGCCTTTGTTTCCCTTGCAAGGGTTTGTATCTGTGGTTTTTAGAATGGAGAACTGATGTTAAGGTGCAGTGATTTTTCTACAGTATGTAGTATAAAAGGGGCTAAAATAGTTTAGCATTGATATTTCCATTAAGTAAAAAATATGAAAACTCTCTGTAGGAAGCAACATTAAATTAGTACAATGGTATATCACTCTAATCTTAGCAAAGAGCATTATTATTAGTTGTATGTCTACTTACACGGTGGGCATGAAGTAAAAAAAAAATACAAAATATAGAGAAAAAACAAAAAACAGGGACATGCATGTGCATTTTTTTGTTTTTCCTGAAATGAGCAAGTGATGGGGGAGTCAGTAAGAGCAGAAGGCTTGTAAGAAAGAGATTTAGGGCTAAAAAAGCCCTGGGTAAAAATCATTCAAATATCTGGAGACCTGTTTTCTTTGCCTTGGTGGTGTAGAAAGAACACTGTTTTTTTGGGGATGGGGAGTGAGGTTGGGGGGCGGGGATGGGTAGGATTTTGTTTTGTTTTGTTTTTAATATAGTAATTGAATCAATATTCATTATAATAATCCTGCCACTTCTGTGACAAAACAAGGCCACAGGAGTCTGGGGGGAGATCATCAGCCTTTTCTTTCATCAAGTTATTGGCTTCTACTGTCCAGGTTGGCACTTTTTTTGGTTATGTGTGCCAAATATTCAGGATTATTTGTTTGGCCACACAGCAACACTGCATGGATTTTTAACACTTTGGTCAGTCAACTTTAATGCCCCTCCTTTGATTTCTTTTCTAACACCATTTTGTTTTTTGCCTAATGATTGCTTATTTCTTTCAATTAAAAATAACCCTTTTCCAGTGCTGAAATATTTCACGTGTTACTCTGTTCTATGTAGAATTTAAAAAAATTCACTATTTTTAATATTTTTTGATTTGGGACTGGATTTAAAGGCTGCATATGTCAGGTTTTTATTTGTTTCATTTACAGTACCCTGAATTAAAAAAATAGGCATAAACAGAATAAATTATCCAGCATGTTTAAAGTTGAGAATAGCTACATAGTAAATGTGTACATCTCCTCTGAGGTGGTATCCAAAAGCTTGTGTAAACTGAGAAATTAGAATTTGTTCTTGGAGAGAAATTCACTTAAATTTTCATCTCCTCAGAAATATGGTCAGAGAGAGCTGCTTTTAAAAAAAATTAGTAATTTAAATAGTTTTATACTTGCCGAAATTGTTTTCATCCCTAGTTGCTCAAAAATAGTTGTTATTATTATTTTACAGTTAATTCTAAATTTGGATTGTTGTTTTCATTTATTAAACAAAACCAAAACACTATTTAAGTGTAGGTTGTTGAACAGGGACTCTTTAATGAAGATTAAAGTTCTGGTATGTGCTGCAGCTTGTGGCTGTAAAGGTATCTGTATTAAATTTTGCAGACATTCCTGTAATGCTTTCTCATTTTATGTTAGTACTCAAGTGTACATTTTTTTTCCAGATTCATCACCCTTTTGCTTTTAGGTTCATATATAGGAGAGTGATCAATAGTATTTTCATAAATTCCATTGAACCTTGAGAATACACACCCTTCAGTTTTTTTAGAATTAGGTCCAATAATAATAAAGAGAGAGTTAACAAATGTCAGTTTTGTAGTTCATATGACCCAAAGCCATTTATTCAGATGCTTAAGGTGGGCGGAAGTAAACACTGATTAGGCTGGTAGGAAACTGCAGGGGGAAATCTGAAGGATTTGGATATATCTATGTAACAGTAGTTGTATCTTCTGCCTGTCCTTCCATCAAGAGAAAGATTGTGACTTTTCTTTAGTGATGTGCTCAAACACCTTGTGCAATGTTTTATTTCCTTCTCTTATTTTTTTCCTTGAAGCAATGCGTTGGAGAATTTTATGATTCTGTGATTCAGTATTTATGGTTTCGTTTTGACCCTTCTCAGGATTCAAAATACACACGTTTATGTTATGTACTACTGAGGAAATGCTTTTTTGCATTCCCTTTCAGAGATATTAAATTGAGGAAAGGGACTTGATTTGATGCATAGCTCAATCACTTGACTCTTTCTTCATAATTTTGAACTATGAGTCTTAAATAGGCACATAGACATGTTTCCATCATTGGGCCAGATGGAAGTAACTTTTTCACTTAGCAGAACCCAATTTGCCTTGAGCCTATCTTTCTCTTATTTATTTTAATGTGTTCCATTTCATGTCTCCAAATGTTTTCATTCTTACCCAGCTCTACGGGTCAGCTCCAAAATTCACATGTTATAACCATTCCTCTCCCCACACCTCTACCAGAATGAGCAATCGTATTTTATTCCTTATTCTCCCAAGTGAGCTACTTCTGCCAGACTTGTGTTTGTTTTGTTTGCCTGCCAAACACCACCAAATGTCTTGTTTTAAAGATGATGGGCCTGTCTCTACATGGATTCAGATTGTTCTGCAGATTTTTTGAGTGTTTATTTTGGTGAGAGGTTTTTTTTTTCTTACCTTTTGTTTTGGGCCTCTTTATTTAATTTTTACTTGCAGATTTTTTAGTCTGTAAGACATTGCAGCTAAAATGATCTTCAGCTGAGGAGTGAATTTTGTTCTGTTCTTCCAGAAGAATACATGTTAAATTATACTTTAAAGCAATCTGGAATTCAGAGATCTGTATTGCAAGATCTTTCACTCATTTATGAAGGAGCTGTCACCTGACTAGGAATATGTGGTTTAAACACAGTATTTACAGCTAGTACACTTTAACAGGTCTTCACTTTGTTTACATGACCTGTTAAGGGCAAAACTTATGTTCACTCATATTCTTCTACAATCAGTGTAATCTTGGAAACTGCCATGAAAGTTGGATTTCAGTAGTTCACTACTGACATTTTTATGAAACTCCTCTGGGATGTGAATTTTTATTTCACTGCTGTGGGTATTGCCTATGTAAATCTGTCCGGGAAAATAAATCAAATTACATGCAAGGCTGATTTTTTTTTCCCTGAACTATTTATCAATTCTATTCCACTCCAGAAAACCATAACGATGTGGCTGTCCCGGCTGCCATCTGAATATTACAATGGGAGTTGGATATTTTCCACACAGTTGGGAGCTCAGCCAAAAGAAATAGCTATGTTTGAAATATTTTTGGTTTGCATTTTAACTTTTTATTTTTAATGTGAATTAAAACCCTCAAGTTCCATGGTGCTGTAACATATCTGCCTCTAGAGGAGAAATAGATCAATGTGCCATATTCTGGGGAGGCCATACAAGTCCCTGGGGATCAAAATGCTACAAGTTTTGGGTGATGTGAAGGTTGTGAGACCCTTCTTCAAAGATGCTGCTGCCACTTGCACTGTTTTGGGAATGGCTCTGAGTGGGCTCTGAAGAATAACAGGGAATCCTAAGAATGTGTGCTGATGTCAGTAATGGGTTTCCTCATTAAAACTCCTGTGCTATGCCTGAAGAGGTGAGCCAGATAGGTGAGAAGGAACTCAGTGCAGGGAATGTATTATAATCTGTGTCTTCTTCCTCTGGTAGAGGTGTCTGGGAAGGACTGAGAGAGGTGTCATGACCAGTGTTGAGCCCAATTAATATCTAAGAGAGTATCTTTTTCCATAATTAAGGTATTACAATAAGTCCTTTCTTCTACTGCTCCCTTTCATCTTAGATTCTTTGTGCTTCCTCGATGGTAAATTCAAAGAGAAAACCATTGCTGTTAATCCCAGGCAATAAACACATAAAGGCAAGCAGAAAAATGAGTAATTTCCACCAGTTTTCCTATTCCTGTCCTGTGCAATCTTACGTCACAAACTAGTTATCAAAAAAGGCAAGGGAGGGAGAAAACAGGACATATAAAATAATTTCCTCATCCAGTTTTGCAGCCTCATAACAGTGAAATGAAAAGAGGGATTTGACATTTGTGAATTGCCCATGGATTTAGCAATTTCAGGCTGCCTGTATTTTGGAAGCATTTATCCTGATTGAGCCTGCTGTCATTCAGGCAAAATAATCTAGGAGAGAAAAACTTTGTGGCTCTTTTGATCCCAAAGTAAAAATAACTGGTACTTCTGTCTTGAAATGTGTGCAGTAATTTACAGCCATAACATGAGACTGGATCATCGTGGTGTTATTTTACTCTCACTCCAGAAAATGTATAAAACATCTGTAAGACAGTAGGTTGTGGCCAGGGACTAATGTGCATATGTTAATTTAATGTTATCAATGTTAGAAATGGCTATTTAGCATATATTAAGTGCATATTCAGGTTGGAAAAGATCATAAGGATAATTGAGTCTCAGTTGTAGATTTGAAGCTGTCTGCTTCAAGGAATGGATGAAGAGCTCCCTGTGCTTTCCTGGGGCTATGTGCTTGGTAGGCTGCATTTCCCACATGTTTTTTTTTGTTGTTGTTTTCGTTTTTGTTTTTGTTTTTTTTTTTACTTATAAAATGAACAAAACATAATGAGACAGAAGGGATGTACCACAAACATAAATCTTGAAAGGGTCAGTGAGATTTGTACTTTCTTCTCAACAAACCTGAGGTAGCTAGAGTTAGAAAATGCTGGCCAAATATTTTAGATTTTGAAAAAACATTGGATAAGACTTCCTGATAGACCTTTTTTCCATAGAGTCACAGAAAATGCTGACTTGGAAGGGTCCCATCATGATCATTGAGTCCAACTCAATGCACAGGTCACACAGGCCTGCGCAGGTCACCGCAAAAATCATACCATGTCTAAGAGCATTATCCCAATGCTTTTTGTACTCTGACAAGTTTGGTGCTGTGACCACTTCCCTGAAGGGTTGGGTTTTGCTTCTTTGTTTTTAAAAAGCAGGTATTAATCATTGCCTCTGAGGTGTCCTTTCCAGAGAGTTAAATTTTGGACTATGACAATCAGTTTTGTTTATCTCTAGGTAGCAGTGTGTAGAGGATGCTTTGTGGAAATTTACTCTATGGTGATTATTCTTTGAACATTTGCACCACAGAAAAAGCCCAAAAACTGCAAATCACCAGCATTTCTGACACAAGAATTTGAGAGTTCAGCATTTTAAGGCCATTTAAAGACTGCAAGAGAGAGAACTGTGATGCATCTTGTTTCCACTAGTAGGTCATTAAAGTTGAAGAGAGGAAAATACAAGAGAGAAGACAAAGGAATACAAGAGAGAAACAAGATCCTACCTCTGCATACAATAACTGGACTAGGAGGCACAGTAATATCAGTGAGGAGGTGACAAGGCAACGAAGTTTGAAGTTGCAAAATATGTCTTCACTGCTATTTTCTCCATGATGCAGGAAATGGGAGACTCAGAGGTATTTTACCCTCCTCTGTTACCAAAAAGTGGATTAAAATGGAAGTGCATCAAATAGATTGATCCTTCAGGGCTTTTTGGGGCTTTATGTGCGCTGATTTCCTGTGGCAATGTTTGCCTGCTTCCAGGGACTTGTTTGTAGAGACTTTAAACCAGGTGGAACATTAGACCAAGAGATCAAATAGCATCTTTCCCTTCCTTAGGTGCACTGGAATGTGATGAAACTGTGGATTTGGAGCACTCTTATAATAGCAAATGATGATAAATTAGTTTAAAGACAACCTTTGAACAGGACTAGGATTTCAGTGAACTACTGCAGAAACAGAAATAACTCATCTGCAATTTCATTTGGCTGTGTGATGCACAATGGAAAAGTTACAAATGGTGTTATTTACCACAGGGCTATTTTTAAGTGCATGTACCGAGCCTGCAATGCAAAATTTATAGCTGGCTAATGCTACTTAGTGACTGAAGCTTGCAAGCGTCCTATAGGAGGCTGTAACATACCAAGGATTTTTAATCTAGAAGAAAAATTATTTTAAAAATGAGGAAAGGAAAAGTGTGCCTCACATACCCTCTCTTGCTATTTTTACTCTTGCTAAGATGGACTTTGCCAGCATGAAAATATTAAGACTTGTCCTCAGAATAAATTTTGAGCCAACCAGCAAATAAATCATTACTTGAGGAGAAGCTAGTGTGTGTGTGTGTGTGTGTGTTTTTCAAGAAAAAAGCCGACATGCTTGTTCACAAAGATGCGACACAATATTCCTTCAGACAGCTTTCAGGACACAGAAAGAACAAACAGAAGTCACAGAGTTACATGTTTGAGGCAGACTTTTGCAGACATGCACAGCATGGGGTCCGCTCTCCCATCCTCACAGCAGAGGCTGCTGCAGAACCTGGGCTGTGGCTCTCAAGGCACATTGTCCTGCTGAAGTATCTGGAACAGGGCCTCTTCCAGGCCATGTGATGTCATGTAGATAAAGCCTTATTTTGGCACACACATGTGCACATACATGCTGCATGGATGCAATTCTACTGTGTTTAGTTTAAAGATGTTTCATTTGTTGAAAGAACTGCATAGAACAGTAAGATGTTAAATGCATAGCAGTAGTGATGAGAGAAAAAGCCACAAACCCAACTATATGGTAATGAACACTTTCTGGGACTGATCACCTGAACTCTCTAATTCTCAAAAGTGCAGCTTTGTTGTGTATTATCTGTCTGTCTTTTACCATTTTCTGAAAGGAAAAGCAAATCCTTAAATTTTTTACATCATGATAGAGGACATTGGAATCACTGGAACTTCTATCCATTCATGGTGGCTATAAGCTGACTACTCCAATAACAACGTGAAAATATCAGACTTGTAGGAACTTGTCATTTCAGTGCATCCTTATCTGTAAAGGCCAGATTTATTACTAGGTCTATTTCTGTATCTTCTGTTACTGGGTTGGAATTGTTGTCACTGAAGCTTTAACAGACTCACACATCCGACAAGCAGAAAGAAGAGGAGAGTGGCAAAAGCTTTTTAATACTTCATCAAAATTTTATTACTTTGCTTTTAATAAAATCTAGTTAGGGAAATATATTTATAGGACTTCTAGTATATTTATGAATTCTGAAATATAAGGGGAAAAGTCCCCCACGCTTGCATGGCTCTAAACCAAAACATTGCTCTTCAGACATTTTTTTCGTTCTTCTGTTTTGGGTAACATCTTACTGAATGAATAACAAACTGTGCTAACTCCCACAGTCTGTCACTCTGTACTGCAGCCTCTTCTGTGCCGTGCTGGATCAAACCTGTACCTTTGGCTTTTCCAAACTGCACTTTGCACTTCTGAGTGGAGTTGTTGATCCTTGTCTGTCATTTGCATTGGCTTTGTGGGGCAGTTCGCCCCAATCCACGCTGCCAGATCACGTTGGGGCACACGTACCACAATACCCACAGCACTGTTTTGTCAGGTCTGGGTTGTTCTGCTTTGCTTTCATCTCATCCCTTTTGGCTGCCAGGAGCGCAGGAGGACAGTGTGTTGGTAGAGGTCTCCATCTGACATTTCCAGGTGCCCTGTCAGGAAAGGCAATCCTCTTTTCCCTCTGCTTCCCACGCCTGACCCTTGATGCCTGCCACCACAGGCCCCAGTCTGGTGGAGGGGTGCTCAGCTGCTCCCACTGAAACACATGTACAGGGAGTTCACCGAAACACACATACAAGGAGTTCACTGAAACACAGGTACAAGGAGTTCCACTGAAACACATGTACAGGGAGTTCACTGAAACACACGTACGAGGAATTCCTCTGAAACATACGTACAAGGAGTTAAACTGAATCACACATACAAGGAGTTCACTGAAACACACGTACAAGGAGTTGTGGGTGCATGTGAAGCAGTGAATCTCACTGATGTTGTTGTTCCAGTCCTTAATTCTCAGCAGCATGAACATTCTGCAGGCTTGCTTCTCACCTCATCCTCTGATTAACTGAAGGCTGCAGTGGTGCTGCTGAGCTCTTCTCTTCCAAGAGTTAAGGTCTACCAATATATAACCCTGAGTGGTCTTGAAGAACTCAGCATGTAAATGTAGAATAAATTATAAATGTTCTTTTATAAATACTTTTGCATGGAAAATTTGGAAGTGCTCTGGTCTGGATGAGGGATTGCTCGCCACGTCTAACAAGAAATCATGAAGAATGAGGCACTTATGTAATGATGTTATTTTTGATTAAACAGTCATGATGTTAATCAACATTTTGTATTTTGGTCACTGAAAAAAACAAAAATAAGCAAGTTATAGCTTGGTTTTTTCATTACTTTTTGCCTATATTTTTTAAAGTTAGTGAAATAGTTCATTATTTGACTGCCCAGGATTTCACAAAACGGTTTTCTTTCAAAATATTCACTTTATTTTAAATTTTGGTTTTGAGTATTAAATACTTGCTTATAATAAGATTCAAAAGGCCTAAATTGCTTTCTAGAAATAAAATCTGCACGTGAGGTTTGTACTTAAATGAAGGTGTCAGTCTGAGAGTGTTACCAGAGTCTCTACAATTCTGATCTTGTCCTTTCTCAAGTAAGTTATGTTGGGAAAGGTTAATTATAAAATAAGGCAGGCTGATGGAGAAAATTCAGCCTTTCAGCAGAATATGTGTTCTGGTTTTAAGGGTGGTTTTTTGATTTTAATTTTTTTGAAATTACTTTTTAAGTGCTTTATAATGAAATATTCATGCTTCATTTTATTTGACTTGTGGTTTGGTCACGTCCTTCTGGAGGAGAAGATTGCCAGGCATGACTGAGCTCTTGGATCTTCCTCAGTGTTGGTCCATTTCTGCTTTACATATTTAATTGACTCCAGATTCCCTCTGCACACTGAATACAAACGTATTGTTTGCTTAAAACCCTGGAATGCAAATCAGACATAGGTCCCAGAGACTCAATGGGATATCATTCCCAATAGTTGTAGGATTGAACTGGCTGAACCTGTTGTGCTTCAGGGAAGCAGAAGCAGTATTAATGTCTTTCATATCAGAATTGCATAGAAAAATCTTATCAGTCTCTCAGTTAAGCAGCAGCAGCAGCTCTTCAAGGGTAAAGCTCTGTGAAGACTGAGATTGAGCGAGCTCTTTTAGGTTTTTCTCCATGTTTCCCAAATCCTTCACATAGACGTTTTCCTTTATCAGTTAGTTTCCAAGGAAGCCAGGCTGGAGGCAGGGAAGTGTATCAGGCAGGCCAGGCAGTTTGTGTGGCTCGTGGGAAGGCACAGCAGAGTGCCCTGAGCGCTGCTCCGAGCGGTGCTGGCACGGACGGCAGCGAGCTCAGAACCTGCCACACCATGGGAGCTGCTGAGCTGCCAGGCACAGGTGTCAGGTACAGTGGGGGACACTCCTGATTGCAAAGTCACAACCGAGATGTCTCATGTTCATCTGGAAATGAAGAAGTATTTACATGTAAGCAGAAAGGTCATATCCTGGCTTACTTCTTTCCACAAATCTGCAGAAACAAAATGAATTAACAAAATGCACTTGAATTCAATGGGAACGAGAACAGATGAACATCTTTGCTGATGCCAAACACAGTTACAGATTCTCACTAGGTAAATTTTCCCCAAATTTGGCAAGAATATGACAATAATTTAGGGTAAAAATCTGGGTTGCATTAACTATATATACTCTGATAGCAAAATCACTAAAACCTCATTAAAATTCTTATGTAAAACTTCTCAAGTGTTCATAACTACTTTCTTGAATGAGAGCACAAGCTTGTCATTTAGATGATTGCTGAAAGGAATTTCTTTTAAATATAGTATTCAGCAAGGGCCTGAAATGGATTCCTCAGTCAGAGTAGCTCTGATAAAGTACAGTATTATGTTGTGAGCAAACAAAATAGTAAATAAAATAATTTGAGAATCTTAATTTTGGTGCTGTGGTAGTTGATAGGATGCACAGTGCTCTTTTTATTTCTGTGTGCTTTAAGATCTAGAAATTTCCCTGAAGAATTAATTCAGTATGAGGATGAATGCTGCAGTTATTATGTGTTGCAAGAAGATGAGAAGAGCTGCTGCCTGTTGCCCTCAGTTGCAGAGGGTTTCTGTAGGTTGTTTGTGTAAAGCAGAAAGAGCTTCAGCCTGACTGTATTAACTCAGTTGTGGCTGAGAGCAGGGAAGAGTTAGCTGGGATCAGGTAGTCGCAGTAAAACCTTTGCTGGAAGATCCAGGTCTTGGAGAATGATGCTTACAAGGTCTCATGTCTTGGAGAGGAAGAAGCTGGAAGCAAAAGTGCTTCTCCAGTTCTAGGGCAACTTGCTGCTACAGAGCTTCCAGGCCAAAGGCAGTTTTTCAGAACAGTGCACTTCACAGACTTATTGCCATGTGTCATACAGAAACAACCATGTCTCCTGAGGTAAAAGGGAAATTAAAGGATTAACTGGTGATGAGACTTCTTCCCTTCTCTAATTAAATAAATTACTTTTATTCTGGAATGGAATTCTGACCGCATCTCAGCAATTCTGGTGATTGGCTAATCTACACCTAGTTTGGACAACTGAATTTAAGCACATTTCTATGAAATAAAACTTTAAGAAGTCACCACGTTCCTGTGAAATTTGGCTCAGCTGTGGCTTGCTTTTCCCCTTTTAGAAGAGGGAAAGAGGCATAAAGATTTGAATGTTATCGGGAATGTATGGTTTGGGAAATAAAGGGTGTAGTCTTTGCTCTAAAAAAAACAGCAACTTCTTGAAATCTGTGAAATGAGAGGAGGGAAAAAAAAAAAAAGAAAAAAGAAAAGAAATGTTGGGAAGAATCCAAATCCACAAATCCCACAGACATTCCACATCAGCAAATGCCTTTTGTTTTTGATGATGTTCTAAATGATATATTGGGGGTAGACATAGCAGCTTTTCCACATAAATGCAGATGATGATGCATGATAAAAAGTCAATGTGTAAGTAGTGCTGTTGTTGAGAGAGGGTGATAAAGGTCTAATGCCAGGTAACCAAAGAGAAATATTTTAAATGCACAGATAATTGATGGGTCTCACTCCTCAGTCCTACATTTGTGCTACAGATACAAGTAAGAAGCTACTGCCTGACTCACACATATTTCATAGAGGTTGTGATCCACCAGGACTCGTGTGTGTGCCTAACTTACACAAACACAAGGGGTGTTTACCTAATAGGATTTTTCACATGCTTGAGCTTACTGAGGTGCTGTAATGTTAAAAGCAGGCGCTCTATTTTCACTCACATGGGTCATGAGGTGAGCAGCACTGGGCAGAAACCAGCTATGTGTGTACCCCCTAAAATTCAGTGTAAGGACAAGTTTCAGGTACAACTCACAGTCTAAACCATGCAGTTGTGTGAGTGCATGTACACATGTATATGTTGTTTGGCAAAGAAATAGGAAAACACATTCTCTGTTTTGACAGATATTGGATCATTCGTGCTATGAAGTTCCGGTCTATTAGATAAAATTATTTGTAAAATGGGATCTCCTTCACCAGCTTCTTGCCATTAAGAAATACTGTTACATTAACATCAAAGATCAAATCAATCCCATTTTATTTATAATACACTTAATTTTGGCTTGTAGCTTAGTAGCTATATTCTGCAAATAGTATTTATGATTAAAATGTTAACTGATAAAAGTTATTGTAGAAAAATTGATTGTAAGAGTTTATTGGGGGTTTGACTTTTTTATTTTGAGGGATAGAAAAAGAAAATTTAGTGTCTTTTTGAGTTCTTCAGTAAGACCATACCAGAAGTTTCTGCTAAAAAAAAGTAAAAATGAGTAATAGAGTTACTTTATCATTTTGGCAATTACTAAAAATATAGAAATTGTATTTCTGTTACTTAGAATTAAAACAAGGAGAGGGTTGCCTGGGGACTTGAGAACTCATCCAGCTCCTCTCTTACCTGGAGGCTGGATCAACTATACCTATGTACTTCCAGACAGATGTTTATCTGGCTCTTTCTTCAAGATCTGCAGTAATGGAAATTCCATAGTGTTCATAGCCAGGCAGTCCATTCTGGTGCCTCTGTTATACCAGGAATGGTTTTTTCCAGCTCTCTTACCTGGATGTGCCTTACTGCAGTTCAAGGTCATTCTGTAGACAAGGAGAAGAGATTCTTTTATTTGTAGCAGCAACTTCCACATATTTATTTAAAGAGTTATTATTATCCTTCCAAGTCTTCTGTAAGTTAAACACAATTCATTCTTCACTTAACATTTATCCCAGGATTATACCAAGATCTAGAATCTGTAGTGGAGGGGGTATAACTGCACTTACTGAGAGACTGATTTGGAGTACTTTAATTACAGCTCTTAATTATGCCTGCTTACTCCGGCAGATAGCTGGGATGCCACCAATGATTGTCATACCCAAATGGGAAGAACAGAAACTGTGTAGAATATCAAGAGCTTTTTACCTATTGTTTTGTGGTTGTGATTGTAGAATTTTGTTAACATGTTATTTCTGTACTACTCTGTACCACTACTCTGGATATTGTATTGCTGTTACAAGCTTTTTGTATAATGTTGAAACAAAGCAGATATTATAAATCTAAACATATATTAATTGTATCAATTGTACTAATTTGGGAAAATTTGTTATCAAAACTGTGAGATACGGGAATTTTCTTTTTGTTTAAATGTAAAATTATAAGGAACATGTTAAGAGGTTGAAGGGGATTCAATTAAAAGATTGCACTAAACATTAAAATTCAGTTGTAATGAATTGCAAACACTAGGCAGGCTTTTCTAGCTCTTACTGGTCTTGATTTCATTACTTTTAGTAATGCTGCAATTCCAAAAGCCGGAAAATTTCATTTTTCCTTTTTTTAAAATGCAGAGGAAATTGCAGCTTGAAGTTAGATGTTCTGAATTATTTTGAATACCTCAAATTTGCATTTGTGTTTGGCTGCTTGATTGGTTTTGTTTTCTTTTTGTTTTCATCTGGGAATAGAAAGAGAATGATTCTAAAAAAATATATATATTATTGAAAATAGAGTATAAGATGGAAGCAGAAAGATCTCCAACAATGCTGTTTTGCAGAGTATCCCGGGAAGCATTTTAACAATGTAGACTTGATCGGCTTGAAAATTTGTTTATATGGAAAAAAATACCAAACCAAAAGAGTGGCAAAAAATTCCCTTGAGCTTGTTCCAAATGGGAAATGTGTGTGCAAACACATTTATTTTCCTGCCAAATGCAGGGCTAGGGATAGTGATGATTGAAAAAAGGAGAGGGGAGAAGGGTGAAGGGGGCTGAGCGGGACCCTCAGCCTGAGCATCGCTGTCAAATACAGCCACCCCTCCTGCCCAGACATCACCTGGAACACCAGCTGGGTGTAGACTATACATTAATACCCCTGATTGTTTTTTAGATTCTCTGTGAATCACTCAGTGTTTAAAGCAGTGTTTTTCTAGATGTGAGATGGATTTCAGTTAATTTAGTTCTAAGAACAGTACAGCCACAAGCAACTTCCTCATGTTCTCCTGCCTTTGGAGTCAGCCTGTTGGAGTGGACTGATATACAACTCAGAGTTACTCATCAATAAGGGCTGATAGCTTATTACTCACAATCTCTGTGTTCTTATTCTTAATGTTTTAAAAGAAAACTTTTTTTTTTCCTCTTCTGCCTTCTTTCCCCTGAAGGCATAGGCCAATAGCAAACAGAAAACACCTACTTTAACTTCTGGTATATGCAAGCTTTTGAAAACCTCATGAGCTTCACAGCTGTGGTATTCAGCTGTCTTTTATCTAATTTATTGTCATTTTGTGGTATCCCAGTGACCATGACTGTTTGCAAACCTATTTTTCTCTTTTCTGTGGGGGTGGCAGGTTCTTCACATGAAGATCTGGATGCAAGTCATTCTCACACCAACAGGAACTTGGGGATCATTAGTTTAGGGTGGGAGGGGGCTGAACATCAACTTTGTACAGATATCAGATGTTGTGGATCATAGAGAAAGGAAAGCCATTGATCTGAACGCTGTTAAGTGCCTGCTTGGATGTGTTCTTGAGATGCAGGAAGCCTATTGATCTCTGGACTCAATAGGTCAGCAATCCATTATTGTAGGTCAGAGGGACAGCCTTCCTTTTAGATTTGTGATGCTTTTACCCCATGCACTGGAATGTTTTTTCATGGTGAATTTTTAAATGATGATTCCAAAGAATCATCTCTTTTCAATTTTTCCTATTTGTGACCATTGTTCCTTGCTATTTATGTTGGCAGATACAGCTATAAATATAAATATAAATATAAATATATAGATATAGATAGATACAGATGATATAGATATGCATGGATGTAGTAATCCAAATTACAATTTCATCTTTGGTAAGGTGAAGGTTGTTGCAGAAATTAATAAAAAATTTGCTAAATTAATAATAAATTTCTTCTGAAAAATGTGAAATTAAAGCTGGAATTCATCTGACCAAATGTATTCAGCTAAAATAGATCCTAAAAGAGTTTTTATATTCCTACAGAAGATGAAAGGAACTTGTTGTTAACATACATTTAATATGTATGCACAATAGAGATTTTAGGGTTGGTTTGCTTTGGGATGTTTGTGGGGGGAATAGAATGTTCTCTAGATATTGCTCTAATTGATTTCTTGTGTAGAAGTATGTGTTTTTATTTTTATATATGTATTTGCATTTGTAAATATATATTTTATATATATCTAAAAAAATTCTGATGCAACTGTATTTGTATAATTAAGCTTAGCTCTGGATACCACAAATAAGTATGAGCCTGTAGATAAAAATAGGGGTAAAAGAATGTGTTGTCTCAAAGATCAGCAGAGCTGCTGCCCAGTTTCTGCATTTTAAATAGGCTAAATAAACAAGCTAACATGATTGTGAAAGATTTAAATTGAGTTACGTGGCAAAAATAATTTCTTCTTTGAAAACAAGAATATTGCTAGCAGAAATTCAAGTTGCCATTATTAAATTAATGCAATTTCAAAAATGTAATTAAAAATCCAAGTTCGAGTTTTTCAAAATGCAATTTTAGTGAAGTAATTAAAGTTAAAGCAGAAAATTACTGTTTTGGCATTGTATCAAGCTATAGTTTTAGGTGGTATTATCCTAAACATGTGAATAACAAGCATATGAAACATATACCAATAAATTAAGAGACTTTCTCAATTAGAATTTTTTATGGTGACTAATTAAAAAAAAAAACCCTAGAATACAGTCAGGAAAATATAACCACGGAAGTTAAGCCAACATCAAAACCCCTTGGTATTGTAATGAATACAGAATTTACTGGTGCCATCTACTGTTAGCAAAATAGCAAAGACAGAAAGATGTTAAAAGAGTGGTGAAAATGAGCATAAGAAAAGAGAGGTCAAATAATTCCACTCTTTAATATCAAACTGAAGAAAAACATGATAGAAAGGTCAGATTAGTTTTTCATGTTTCTGAGTTCTTACCAAGGAAAAAAAAAGAAATAGAAATAAGTGAGACTGTATTTGAAAATGTCAGACTTTTTTAATCCTTAAAACTCCATGATTGTACACTGAGGAAAGCCAGAACTGGATGTGTGCAATTCGACTATTTTGGGATTGGGCCTTGTCTTGATAACTTTATCCTGTTTTTCTTTAGCTTTTAAATCTAATGGGGTGGGTTCTTCAGCTTGTACAAACAGGTGTTGTTTAATTAATGTTAGTGTTGAAATGCCAGACTAAAACATGACTGTGAGGAATGCTCTTCCCCCCCACCCCACCCCCTCTTCCTGCTTGTCAGGAGCAAATTTCCTTTTTTGGCTTCTAAGAAAGTAGATAAATGTTGGAGTAGTTGGAAAAGTTTCAGCAAAAATAGCACAGAGATCAAAAGGATAGCTGCAATAGAAATAATTCAAGTTTTTCATAATAAAAACAACAGTAAAGGACAAGTCTCTCAACATAAGAAAACACGTTAGGAATTTAAGATATTCAACCGCTTGTGCTTTCCAAGTGATCTTGAAGCAGTGACAGAGGCCAGCACAAGATGTCTGCTTGTGTGCAGAGAACTTTGAGGGCTCTCCTGCTGGAGATTTCATGTCTCTCATTATGGGCAGGGTGCTTTTTTTACCTTTTAAAACTAAACCCTGTTTTCATTGAAATCAACATCAAACGTCTTGATTACTTTAGCCAAGGGAGAGTTTCACCCACAAGTGACCCTGAAATAGGAAACCTGTCCTCTCCTGGACAGAACCATGCCCTGGATTTTAAGCTGTTGTTTCCTTCCAGTGTACCTTTGGAACATGTGAGATGACTCTTAATGTGACTAGGATTTCATTTAAAGTTCAAGGTCAAGTAGGTGACCACTCTGTCAGTAGCCATACCGAAATATTAATTTAGAGGTCAAATATTTTTCCTTCATGTTGCTAGAAGCTTGTCTGTAAGACTTACCAGGACTTTAAATACCACTGATGAAACAGAAATACCACACAGAAACACACAGGTATTGCATTGGATCTGTTTTAGGAAAATCTTAAAGACTTCGTTTTATTTCAGGTGGGGAAAAAAAAAGCAAAAAACTGAAATGCAGACTTGTGCTCTCATAGTTCATACATGACAAATTCAGGACAGCTCTCCAGCAAAGCAGAATCCCAAGTGTGAATTGTTGCTTGAGCTCCTTTGGAGATTGGGGGTGAGAAGGAAGCTGCTCTGGTTGCTTATCTGGAAAGCTGTGTCTGGAGTGAAGAACCTCTGGGTGTTCCCTGTTCCCGGCTCCTGGGCCTCAGGGAGGATTTGAAATGCTCCAAAGTGACTCAAGGCATATGCAGTGAACATGGTTAGAAATGGCACAGATGAGCTGTGGGTACCAGTGTCCCTCACTGGGTATAGAAAGTGAATGATAAAAACTGCCCACATAAAGGGATTCAATCCAGTGTTTCAGACTCCAGAGCTGTGGCTCTATGCCCTCTCAGCGTGAGGAGCATCCCTCTGCTGTTTCTCCAGCTGTCTGCTGAAGATGGCTGTGGTGCAGCCTAGGGAATGAGGTCAGGGCATTTGTGTCAGGACAGAGACACCTGTCCTGACGTCCCCAGACCGCTTATGCAATTCATCTTGCAGCCATTTGGTTACCAAGACTGCCACTTCCCTGGACAGGAGCAAAGCCCCCGCAGTGCCACTGGCCGTGTTCAGCTGGTCTTGTGTTGTCTCATTGCCCAGTGTCAAGGTGTTGGTTGGTGACACAGCAAGCTGTGCTTGCCTGCCAGAAGGAACTTGGGTATGTGTAGATGTTGGTACATTTGCAATAATACCTTCACAGTCATCTTACTTTTAATGTACGCAGTGCAGAGTTGATCCTCTCCTGCCTGAAATTCCAGACAGAGGGGTTTGCCCACTTCCTTATGGTGGCACTGGATGCATCATTGGAGGAAAGGATGGAGGGGTTTAGGCAGAAGGGTTCCTGCACATAGGGAGAGAAGGAAATTGGAGGTTTGAGAACACTTACAGACAAGGAAGTCCAAAATCGCTCTTTTTACATAGAAAACAGCAAGATTCACAGTTCCATTGATTCATGATCCATGATTCACCATGAATGACTTTTCCAACTTTGCTTCATTTCATGCAGAAACAAACTTCACATATGGAGTGAATCAAACTGGAAGGTAGGAAGTGAAGGGACAGCCTTCTGTTTAAAAGGTTCAGTGCTGCTGTGAAGGACTGGATTATAGCAATGCCACTGAACTCCTATATTGTTTTAAACAATTTGTTTTAATGTGAATTTTCATACAATAGAAACTGGGATTGCAGTTGCAGGCATGCTGGGCACTCAGAATTGACAGAGAAGTTGAATGCTTTGGATATGTAAAGCCCAAATAATATGAAGAGTTCTAGAAAATAACAGATTGTATTCCTTGTTAGCTGGGCAAATCTAAATATGTGCTATTTTTTTCTGTCTTGAAGTTCTTATCTGAAAATTTCAGATAATATAATTTTCTTCCTAGAAGGAGTCTGATGAAAATGAACTAATATTTCTGATGTCTGAGATCATATCAAGGAATACAAGCAAAATTCCACTAGCAAATTAATTGCTTCTGTTTGCATAGCATGTTTGAGTGGGGCATGGTAAACTAAAGCATATGGTCACAGAGTGAACACTGAGGAGAAAGCCAGATTTTAAGTATCTTTTCATTGAATGAACTTTGCTATCCATTTTTTACATCAAAATGGGCAAAGGTCTTGCAGGAGAGTTTGGATAAGGTTATGCAGATAAGAATGTCATCATGTTGCAGACACATGGAAGGCTATCCCTTAAGTATGGCTTTCTGTAAGTTTTCTGAATGTTTATTAAGATAAAGCTGAAGTTGCTGTAAGCAACTGAGTTTTTTAAATATATCCTGACCTTTTGCTTTGACAGCCCCAACCCATTTAGTTTGTATACGTTCTATGTTGCAGCTCCTTTGCAAACACTGTTCTCTGTTAAACTGCTGATTCAAGAGTAAATCAATACATATCAAGGTATATAGACTGAAACTGCATCTTAAAATTACTCAAGGCAAACCTAGGGAAAAAATTAAAAATCTTACACTAAATATATTTTCCTTGTCCAGGTAAGTGATGATCAGATGTATTTTAAGTCTGTGCCAGAAGTACCAATCACTGCATAGATGTCTCTCTACTGTGAAATTGCCCAGCCCATCCAAGGCCTCCACTACTTAAAATATGGAGTATTAAATATATTTTCACCTGTGTGTAAAATCTGAATAACAGCATTGTACTTTCTTGCTACTTTGCAAGGTTTTTCCAGAGATTGATTAACTCCCATCTAGGACTTCAGTAATGCAGATAAAACAACTGGATTAATCTTTTCGCTGTGCACACTTTAATTTTAGTATATGTTGCAACAAAAGCTTTTCAGTACTGCATGTGTATGGTTTTTGTTTGAACATTGCTAGCATTAGCTATTGCTCAATTTTTGTTAGTGTTAGATTGATGCTGCAGCACTGCTGTAAAGCTGTGGTGGTGCAAAGGCACAGCACTGATCTGTGTGTATGTGTAGGGACTGGCTTCCTCTTCGGTTGCTTTTTTGGTGTGTATGTGTTTATTTGTATTTTTTGGAAATTTTATTTGATTGTGATTATTTTTTTTTCTGTTCTGTGGTGGGTTTTGTTTTATTTTGGTTTTGTGTGTTAATGATTTAGGATTAGTCAGTCTATTGTCTGCTGCAGAAGTACTTGTTTGTCCTTGGGGAGATGAGAGGTATTTTCAGAAGCTTATTGTACAGATTCTGAATAAGTGATTAGTGCCAGTGTCTTCCCTTCAAAGTAGATGGCTCCCAGCCTTGACTGAAGTGAAAAGTAATTTCTACTGTATGACTCAATGATTTGATAGCATTTCTAAACCTCGATGGGTCAGGGGAAGTGTGTGTGAAGGTTAAAACTTGGCATGAATCCAGGTTAAAGTCTTCAGCAGATACCCTCAAATGAGCAGGATGACTGCAGGTGCACTGCTCTAATAGCACTGCTTTGTCCCTGTGCAAAGTTCAGTTTTACCCTTTTTTAAAAAACAGATTGAATTGTTTAATAGTTTAGAATTTAATCACTCCTTGTTGGTTATGAAAAGTCTCAGATGTAATATATTACCAGGCTTTCCTTTGAGATGTTTCCATACAAACTTCATGATGATGTGTGAGCCAGATGGGTAGAATTGGAAACTTAAGTAATTTCTACCCTAATTATGTTAAAGGTACTTTGCCAACAGGTGCACTAACCAAGCACATTGCAATAATGTATGGGTTTGCATCAGTTTGTGAATCTAAATTATAGTTTTATTATATTATAACACTGGTAGAAATCTATTATAGATCCAGCTCTTCTAAATATCAATAATGTAAATTTACGTCCCTTCTCATTCTGTCTGGAGGAGGTTCCTTAGCTGTTCTGGTGACTGCATCTGGCTACACATTTAAATAGCAAGCATTTTTCTCAAGTATGAGAACTCTGGAATTTGTCAATTTTAATTTATTATAGTAGATATGCATATTTAAAACTCTGGAATTGAGACAGAAGCAGCCAAAGTCAGTGCATGTGTTTTTTTCAATGTAGCTTTCTCAAATTACTTCTATTCTGGTCTAACTTGAATGAAATAATTTAAAATTGAAATATCTAGGTTTCATTTTAGTGTATTCAATATGGTTTATTAAGGTTTTGCGTTTTAGTTTCAGATCCCATCAGAACATAAACACTTCTGGCCTTCTGGTTCAGGGAGTCTTTTGTTCCAGAATGCTTCCTTGCTTTTTGTTAAGCAATTTTTCTTTCTCAATCAATAGAAATTTCTTCTGGTGGTGTGGGGGAGGAAAAGATCAATTTAAGCTTTACAATATGTTGTTGTTGTCTTTAGTTTAAAGCAAAGTGAATTTAGACAATCTGGTACCCAGACCCGTGGTGAGCTGTTCCTTGCAGTGACCACTTTTGGTGACTTGGCTGTCAGTGTATTTTCCAACAGCAAGGTGACACTACCATGAGAAAATTTGTCAGATTTGGCAGTAATTAGCATCACTGGAGGCTTAGCAGAAAGCTCAAGGTCAAACTGTTTCCTTGCACTATTTCTTTTTTCCTCTTTTAGGGATGTGATCCTTGCAGAGGGGTTGAGGCATTCCTGGGGTTAAATGGGGAAGGATAGATTTTTGCACATTTCTAGATAATTAGAGGCCTTTAGTCTCTGAAGTTCTCATTCTGCAGCTTTCATGAGCATTGATTTTTCACTGGAAAAAAATTGGGGAAGGGAGGGAGAGAGAGAAAGCAGAGGAGACTGCAGGACACTTAATTTATGAGAACTTAAGTTAACATCTCAAACATATGCAAAGAGAAAATGTGCTTAGTGGACTTGCTATTTTTTAAGTGTTTGTTTTCCTCAGAAGACCAACCTGCCACTGGGTTATTTTAGCAGTGTCCAGTCAGCAGAGTCCCAGCCACGAAACAGCAGTGACCTTGCCAGTGCGGGGATATTTCTTTAGCAGTGTTTGAGCACTGTTCAGATCCTTCCCTCTCTGTGATCCTGCTCAGGTTAGTGATTTTATATTATTTTTTTCTTTTGAGAGCTTAATGGTGCATTTTTAAAAGGGAAAATGTAATTGAAGAAAGTAGATTGCAGAGATGTATTTTGGATTCCTCAATTTAAAAATATTACTTTAAATGCAAAGACTGAAATGAAGCATATTAATCTTTTCTTAGAGTCAAAATTTCCTCACTCTTCACTGCCAGAATAATAGCAGAGCTGTTCCCACCATCACTGTCTGCATGGTAAAGGAAGCAAGTGATACTGCAAGTAATTATGTTGGTCTGGAAAATTATTTATTCAAATGTAATTAAAAAAGCTTTAGGATAAAGAACTGAGTAAGACCTATTATTCTATGATATTAACTACCCTCTTAACAACCATCTGTTTCTGCAGGCATCTTGGTAAAGAGTATTGGAAGTTCTGCCTTGCTCATGAGTTCTCATGAGTGGTCTGTTTACTGCATACAAGGTTAATTTTTTTTAAAGTATTGATGAAAAATGATCAGCCACTGATTTTGGTTTTTCCCTTTTTTCTAAGTAGAATACTGTAATAAAACAGACAATATGGTGGTTACTTATTGGTAGATGACAAAAGGAAAGGTTAATCAATTAGAGTGTCTTATGACATATAACTCTTAAATTTAGCTCTTGGTTTGGAGCATTCTCACTTATTGGCAAACAGAAGCATTTGGAAGCAGATCAGACCACTGGACCCCTGCTCTTTTTGACTGTTAGGAAGCTGTTTCCAATTCTTTTTCCAAAGAAAAGAGAAATCAGATGGGCTCAGTTTTATATGTGGGCTGGTAGTTCTGGGCTCCCACATTCCAACATGATGTTCTCCAAGCATTGTTTACACACACTCAAAATTTAGTGTATAGTAAAACTGCAGCATTTACTGCCAGGGAGTTCCTGAGAGCAGTGGCCAGGGAGCTGTGGGTGGGAACAGGATCGGACAGGGAGCAGGATCAGACCCAGAGAGAGGAGCAGCAATCAGACCCAGCCAGGAGAGGATGGGCAAGGCTGTGGGGACAGGGATGGGCCAGGACTGGGGTGTCTGGTTTGGTGGGGTGGGATCTGCAAGCTGACATCTTAATTCCTACCACTGATCTGTGAAATGTAACATAATTAACTCTGGCAAATTCAGAACCATTAGCTGACATGGTGCATCACAAAAGCTTAAGATGAGTTTTAGGAAATGAGGCCAACACCATTTCACCTGTTATGGAAATTATTGACAGTAAATGTGCCCACTGGCTCACAAATGTGCAGTCTCTTTTCTCTGAAGCACCTGAGGGATGTCACAGAGAAGGCTTTGGAGGACACCTGCGTGAGAGACGCACGGCTGTGTCCCTTCAGTAGCTCTGGCAGTGACTGTGCTGAACAGGGACTGGAGGTTTCCTTTTTGCTGCTCAAGTAACAAAGCTCACCCTTGGGTTCCAGCTATGCTGAGTTGAAAAGAGGCTTATGTGCTCTTGCTCTCTCAGAAGAGCTGAGTGCTACTTCTATTCTCTTAAATTTATGTTGAAAGTTGAAGAATGTGTTACAGTGCCTTTTCAGGTTTGAATGTGTATTTCAGAAGGTTTATTACAGGCTTTTGATTATCTCTGCTAGCTCCTTAAACTGTGCATTTGTCGAAATAGCATCATTTTAGTCTCTATACATCATTGATTTCTAAATACAAAAACACTCAACTAAAACAACAGGTGGGAAAAAACCTCTTATTTAGTCATTTATAATTCGTACCTTCCTAATTTGAGCTTCACAGTGTCTTCTAAGGTATGGAATTATTGTAAGTGTTCTGTATTGTCTTACTGAGCTGTGTGATTCATGCCAGAGTCTCAGAGAGCTTGCTTTAAGAAAACCTGGGGTTAGTCTCTTTCTTAATATTGCTGTGCTTGAGTAGACTATCTTGTCCAGCAGTTCTTACACAGAACAGGCCAGTAGACACAGTCTGTGCTTCTTCCTGTGCAACAGGAAAACAAACTAACAGTGTCTGAAAGTTGATTGGACTACAAGACAGACAATGGCTGGAAGAATTTGATCGGAAATGAAAATCTGTGCTCTGAAGAGCAGTGGCACCTCAGTGTGCTTGATGGAATCTGCTTTATGTCTCTCAGGTTGTCTAACAAAGAGAACAGTCTCCATAAGTTATGTCATTGTGTAAAATGTAAAGAATAGTGAAAATAAATTGAATACATTGAAACATTATCTGGTCTAATAGTTCTAATATAGTAACATTGATAGTTGCTTTAAAAATATACAAAACTCTCTTTTCTAGTTCTAAGTGTATTACAAATGTACTTTGTAATTAGTTTGAGTTGCAAAGAGAATAATGTTGTTATACTGCTATTGAAATCCTTCTCATCACAGGAGAGATCTTCATCTTCATGCAGTGTTCTCCAAATTATTCTAAATATAACACTGAAGTGTCTCTTTATTTACTCCTTTATCTCATCTCAGTCCACTGGAATTTGTGGCCCCAAGCTGTGTAATGGTGAAGTTTGGCTATTGATTTATTGCTCAGTGTCTCTTTGCTGGCATGCTGAACTCATGGGCATGATTCCCTTTTGAATCCCACTGGGAACAGAGTTCAAGAACTGCATTGTTTGCCTAAAATATCCGAATTACAGAGTGCTCATCAGTCACAGGTTCAGCTGTGTGCAGTCCCTCCCACTGGTAGCTCTAACAGGGTCTGTCCTGCTGTCTGTGAATGGATTTGGTCTTGTGCTTGTTCAGAGGTCTTTCACTTAATTTCCATGTCCTCACTGGAAACCATATCAGTTTATAAAAACCCAAGTTTTCCCTCAGCTGCAACCTGTTTTGAAATACAGAGTATGCTAAACAGGTACGCTTCTTTCACATAATTGTTTTAATATCCAGTTTTGGTGCCTGTTGGAGGCAGGATCTCAGATGATGTGGATCTTTATAAGAATGTCTGTATTGAGCCAGAGCCCCTTTTTTTGTTCTTATATTCTGGACGGAGGTAGACAATAGGCAAAATCTCAACTCTGAATATGTTAACAAAGTTTTCTATAAAATCATCTCACAACGAAGCAGATATTCTGTCCTATGATATTTGAATTCATTAAAGATGAATGGTACAGCTTTTGTCGAACATTAGAGAATGTTCAAGTAATATAAAAGCAGGGGACCTTTTGGCCTCAGAGTCTTTGGAGAGGTAATTACTGTAATTGTACTACACTGTTCCTTTTCATCACAGCTTGATGCATATGCTATATATTTTGCTTAATATTTGTATAAAAGCTGTAATCTTAAATAACACATGCTGTTCTTTGGTGCAGTAAGGTCTACAGCCTGTTTAAAAGGAAAAATTGGATGTACTTCATGGTTGGAGAGATGCACTGTGAGCAGCAACATCAGACAGAGAGATGGATCAAAACTACTAATCATTACCATTAGGGAAGTGTTGATGAAAGCTCTCTGTGCTTTGTTAAAACCCAATGGGTCAGCTTTAAAAATTCTAACACTTTGGCTAATAATTTAGATTAGTCATCCAAGTCTAGCTCTTCCTTTTCCCCGAGTCTTTCTGCCTGGATGCTGACAGCACTGTTTTCAAATGGAGGAGAGAGAGCCAGAAGGAGAAGCAGATACCTACTTCAGTAGCTTTTCATAGCACACAGAGTAGCTTTGGGCCAGGAGAGAAAGAACACCATTTGGTAGCTGTTGGCCCAAGTGTGAAAGCTTCAGGTGTGAAAGGTTCCCTGCTTCCTTTCCCTTAAGAGATTCACTGGCAGTGAAGAGCCACCTGCATCCTGGCAGCTGTCCTGGGAGTCATTCATCTGCCTGAGGAGCTCAGCTTTCTGTACTCAAGCTCGAGCATGCAGTCATGGAACTTAATGCCTTCCTTTTCCATGCCAGTCTTCACAGGAGATCAGTCCTAGTATGTCAGTCCTTCAGGGGCAAAGCTGATCAGAGGGTTTGGGTCTTGATTTTATACCATTTCCTGACCTTCAAGTGCATCAAGAGTTGTTTGAAGAAAGACAAATTCCTAGAAATGTCTGCATTCAGTTTTGCTCATCTTTCCACAAGAGAATTGTAAGAACAGATACCCCAAAGTGTATAAACAGGTGGTCTAAAAGATAATCTTTTGGCACTGTTTTCTCTTATATTTTGCAATCCAGTAGGGAAGGCTGATCTTTTGGCCTTAAGTTCCCCTTCTGCCCTCTCAATGAATGATGGAGAAGAAAGAATAAAGCACAGATCTAAGCTGATTTGCCAAGAGATTTTTGGATTTTGTTGCTTTTTTTCCCCCTTCTACAGAGAAAAAAGCCACCCGTCTGAACTGGGAGATTAGGTGGAAACATTTGTGTATAAGTAGTGGAATTTCAAGGAGTGTGAACATATTCTTAAAAGGACTGTGAGTATAGGTGCCCCAGAAAAGCGATAGCCACTCCTGGGTTTAATGCTGCTTAGAAAGCTGGAATTCAAGGAAGAAGACTTTGTTCCACTTATGGAAATCCAAACCAGTATCAGTGTGTTTCCACAAAGTACAGGTACCACTGAGTTTCTGTACCCTTATGTCTGCAGCTGCAGATTACAGTGTTTTAGTCATTCCTGCTTCTTTCTTCCTGTGATTAAAGGGAGAAAACCTAATAAATGCCCTCTTGCTGAGAGCACTAGCCTACTGTCCTGCCTGCTTCAACCCCCAGAGACAAAATCTTGCCTATATTTTGTGAGGCTATGGAATTTATCATTCTTAGTAATGCTCTGATGTACATGACTGTCTGAAAAGGGTTTGTCTCTTGTTTTTAACTTTGAGATGTTTGTCCTTTTTCTTGTTAACCCTTTCCAGACTGCAAATCAAAGGTGTAACTTCAGCTTCCATGTCTGCGCGTTAAAAAAAGCTTCAAAACCAAATTTTTGTTAGTTAATACCAAGGTAGATAAAAGCCTGAAAGGTCATGTAACACTTTGCCTATGTTTTCACCAGTGATCTAACACTGTTGCTCAGTGTATGATTTCTGCTCATTTTACATTAAATAAACCGAACCACTTTAATAGGAGTGAGATACAGCTGTGTCAGCATGTTTTGCACAGTCCTCTGCATCCCCTCTTCCAGAGGTTTATCTGTGAAAGTGATACATGGGCACTGAAATTAGATGCCTTGGAAATTCCCAGCTCTCAGTGCCAAAGCAGAAAATTGTGCTGAAAGCTTGAGATTAACCAGAATCCATCACAGGTTTTTTGTGAGCTTTTTCGTTTCTTTTTTTGTTTTCTGTCAGAATCCACAGAAAGGACTAAGTGTTGAGTGGCAAGTCTGAGGTAGTCCCCAAAGCAAAACAAGTGGGAGTATCACTTTGCAAGCGGTTTCTGGAATAACTCCAGAGCTTAGAACAAGCTGTATGGCTCCTAACCCACCCTTCCTGGACTTGGTCCTTGCAATTAGCAAGGAACTTCCAGTCTGGGAAATGACAGCCAGCTGTAGCTTCAGACAAAAGGAGAAGAATAGGCATTGTCCAGCGGGGGAAACTAGTGGAGCTGTACAAGAATCTTGGTGCAAAGTTGTCTGGGGAGTAGAAACCATGGAACATGGATTTTGGATCCTAATGATGTAGGATCTTGAGGCTTTGGATAAAGCCATGAGAATCAATTTATAGATTCCCTCTATAAATGCCTCCAAAGCAGGTGCCATTGTTAGATCCCCACTCACTGTTTGCATCTCCTGTAGTACAGAGGTGATTTTATTAATTTAAGGCATTGACTTTTCTTTGCTAAATATAAATATAAATATAAATGTAAATATGTTCCATTTTATCTTAAAAATATTTCTAAATATTCAAAAGTCTATTGAGTTAAAAAAATATTAAAGTCAGTGTTTAGAAAAATAGAAGATGGACGTGTTCTGCTGATCATTCCCTCCAGAGATAGAAAAAACCTATATGCTCTTTTATGCAGTATCACGATTTGTGATTAAAACCAGACCTGGTGTAGTAAGTGCTATACTAGGAAGCCTAGATGGAATACACAGCCTCATTTAGTAGAAACTGGTTTTGGAAGGGTGTTAGCTGATCTTGCAAAGATAGTCATTAAAGACATGTCTGTGTCAGAAAAAAAAACCCAAAAAAACTATAGCTGCTAGGGAAATCATCTGGGAACCATGATTTCATTTGGAGGTGTGCTTCAGCAACTTGGTGTTCATGATAATCCTCTCCAGTAATTTCTTCATATTGCATCATGTGACCTGACTGGCAGAAGTCAAGATCCTAAATTTCATTAATTTATAAGGGATTCACCTGTTTAGCTGGTGAATGATCCTTAACCATGTACATCAGGAATAGTGAAGTGGAATAGTTTGGGGACTGCATAGCTAATAGAGGAGGTGTAATATCCCCTGAATCTCAAAGGACCATTGTCATTTCTCATGAATAACTGCTTTGTTCCTGCTAGGACAGCCAGTGTGCATGGCAGACTTTGTGCAAAGAAATTGGAAGGTATAGAATAGTACCTTGCCACTGAAAAAAATCAGCATCTTTTGTGGACTAGGTAGCAGTACCAAGGAGAAAACTCACCCCAAGGTTACAGGGTCAGTAGCATGGAGAAAAACTTGTCCCTGGAATATCCTTGTCCATTGTGTGTATATATATTTTTTCCTCTTCTTTTTATTTATTTTTTTTTCTTTACTTGATACCAGTTATGAAACACCTTGTAGTCTCTTCAAGCATCAGAACTTGTCTGAGTGGGTGATTAATGATGTCTTGCAGGTTGGAAAGGTTGCTGCTATATATCTTCACAGAGCTCTTCAGAGCCAGATAAAATATGTGAAGGAAGCAACAGAAGCAATATTTGTGTCTTTTTGTCAAGAAGGCTTGGCAATGCTGATTAGCATAAGAGGAGGATTTTAAACTTATTTCTCCATTAGGATGTTTCAAGTTATAAATTCAGCTCTCAGGTCATAGCAACTCGGAGAGATACCAGCATGAAAGGGCAGTCACTTTCCTGAACTTCATAGCAAAGCTAGAAAGCTTGGCTAATTCTTCTGTTGAAGTCAAAGCATGACTGTGAGTTTATTGTCTCTAGTATCTTAGTACTTGCATGTTTTGGTTCTGTTGCTGCCTTTGGTGCATTTTTCTTACATTAATTAAAATGATAATTTTAAGTAAGTCTGTGTTTAGCCTATTAAGGGAAGAGAATCTGCCTAAAAGGTTAATACATCCCAGTGGAAACCATTCTGGCAGTGTTAGCTATGTGGATATACAGATGAAGCATACATTCTCTTTGGTCCTAAACTAAAGCATTGATTATTTTGGTCGTTTGTTGAGTTGGAAGCCTTCTTGGATGAGGCCCAGAATGATACTTATACTTTGGAAAAGTGCTCCTAATAACCATAGCCAAAATTTTCCTCAGTAAATGTGATACTTATTTTTCCTTTCAAGCATAAACAATAAGAACATTAGTACTGTTACTGTTACAACGAAGGTGAGGAAATTGTATGTCCTCTAATGAGATCTGCTTGTTAAAATGTGTACTGAAAACATTAATATGGGCTTTTGCCAAATAATTTATGATGGTCACTTGGTGGCAGATTTGAGCAGATGTCTTTCAGTGGTTGGAATTAAGTAAAAACATGTCGTTCTTAATTCTGAGCTGTCCATATTTAAAGAGTAATTGCATTTCATACACTAGAGTTGATAATGCAGCAAAAATCCTCTTTTGATAATTCTCATAGAATCACTACAATAAAGAATAGGCAAATTTCCCTCTCCTTCTCCCTCTTCTTTTCCCTTTCCTTTTCCTTCTCTGATCCAGCAAGATGTATTTGCTTGGTCATCACAGAGAATATTTTCCAGGTTTAAAAATGTAATTTTCTATCAGAAGTCTTCATTATATTGAATTGGAGACCTGGCATGCCGGTGATCTGTGGTAAGAAACACGAAGGAAAAACAACAGGTAGGCATAAATCCTCTGTAATTGAGGAAAACAGAGTGAAATAAATAATGGTTTTAAAAGTTGCACCAGCAGATTAATTTCCAGGGGTGCTTATTAGTATTGGAAGAATGTGACAGTTATTGTTATGATGGAAAGCTGCCATCCATTCTAATGGATCTGCACACATTATTAGAGGGCATAGGAAGAAAAAGCAAGTAGTTTACAGTTGGGGTAGGGTAGATGTTTTAGTCTGTTGTTTTGTGAAGCTTTGACTGCTGACAAAGACATCCAAGCAGAAAGAATGTAGTACTGTGGGTTTGCCAATGCTATTTTCACAAGAAAAAGTAAATGTTGTTTCCTCAGAGAAAACAACCTTCAGAGGTTTTCTGATAATTTGGCCCTTTTTTGGTGCTAAAATGTTAATGAGCATTAGTGGCTCATTTCCATTCATCTCCCCAGAGGAAGTGAAACTTTGGCAGCCATAGGATCTCTGAATGCAGGTAGTGGGTTGCAGGTGATAGTTTCAAAATCAATTATCCAATTTAAGCCAGTTTTGACAGAAAAATAAAATCCCAGTGATTATGGTACTGAAGGCTTTGGGAAAGGGAGAGTCAGACATAGTTCAGTTTGAGCACAGGAATATTAGAATTAAAGAATTCACATGGGAAAGAGCTGGTAGAAAGGGCCCATGCTGGATTGGTGCATTTACCAATACTTTTCTCATTCTCTATCTTGTAAATAAAAGATTGTCAAATGAAGATCAGAACAACCTAATCAGCTTCTGTTTTGTTCCTGCATGTGATCTAGTTCTAGGAGGATTCACCTTGGCACAGGGAGCCAGTAAAAGAGCTGCGTGCAGCATCATGTTCTGCTTAGTTTCTTTCAGAACATAACTTTGTTTCTAACATTGCTTCTGATGTTCATAAATATCATTCCTATAGTTTGTAGATTTTTTGAGGAAAAAAGTAGAGGCTTATTTTTCAAAATGCTTATTTGACTTAATGCTCATACGATAAAGTCAAGCCAAGAAACACCTTTTTACCTTTATATTGTCCCTAAAAGTTTTTTAAAAGGTATGTCCTTTTTTAAGTGTCTTGAGAGTCTTGTTCCAGCCTGAGAGTAGTTTGATTCCATAGTATGCGCTGCCTCATCTTCCATGCCTCTCAGTTTCTGAAGCAGGGAAGACAGGCAAATTCCAGGAAGATCCCACCTAAGGAACACTCAAGGATTTACAGTTTTGACACTGTCAGTGAGTGCTGTCCCTTGAGCTCACCTTCATCAGAAAAAGAAAGAGGATCTCTTTACCAGTATTTGTCTCAATTCAAATGTCTTTTATAGAGGTTTACAGATGTATGAAGCCATTTCTTTTTTTCTTTTTCTTTTTCCAGCTACTCCCATATTCATGTCTGTACCTCCCTTAATTGCATTGGATGCAGAAATCTCTCTTAAGAGAATGAGCACCACATTTTTCAGTGTCACCACAGTCCCATCCATCAAGAACTTTATCCGTCATCTAATTGTATTAACCTTGAGTGATTTTACTAGGTCAGCAGAACACAGAAAGAAAAAAGGATTTACCAGTTCTGTCTCTATACTTTAAATGTAGATACTGCTCTTATATATAGGCAAATAGGCACAGAGCATATCATATGGGAAATCCGTCATTAGGCTGTTACCCCATTAGAGTGGGCAACAAAAGATAAATTCAATCATATCCTTCTGGGACTCCTTTTGACCTCTTCCTAGAACATACTTTCAGAAGCCATCTCAATATTTGTGCTAATCATATTGAAGATACCAAACAAGGAAACTTACATATTTCCTTGATAAAATTCAAGGCTAGTTAAGTCCTTGTAGAAAACAGCAGTCCCCACTAGCTTCTTTTTCACTACGAGCTCCATCATCATCTAAGAAATTTAGAAGAAAAATTCATGAAAGTTTCTGGACATAAGATGATTCCATGACTTTTCCTTGCATCAAAGACAGAAATGTGTTATTTGGGCACAGATTCGGAGGAAAAAAAATTATTAAGAATTTTTTTATGGGTAGGGATTGGTGGCATATTTCTTATGATCTCAGAAATATGTTGCTTTATGATATAGGTCATCTCAGTCTGCTTTTGACACAAAATAATCATTGAAAAGAATTCTGTTCCTCTGTGAAAACATGTCCTAGATTTTGCTGAACACTTTGTATTTTTTGGACAGTCTGTTTTAAAAACCCAGACAAACCATTAGTAGGACTTAAAGAGCTTTAGAATCTCTATTTAAAGACTTTAGTTCTTAATTTGACCCAGCTTTGATGTAATTATGTCTGGAGAGATGTTACATACTAAGTCCCTAGCTTCATTGAACATGAGCAACAGTTTCCACTGTTCCAATTACAGCAAACAGGTCTAATTCAGTGGCAGTTTGCAAATCCATCAAAAGGGGTGCAAGATGTGGTTATCATGCAATACTGTAGCATACAGAAAGAAGCAAATGAAAAATTCCCTTCACGTACACATAGGTCACTGCTCAGGACCATTTAATCCTGGGGTGATAGGAGGAAAATGTTTTGCTGTCTGCCATGCTTGTTAAATAATAATAATTTCTGCTGCTTGTTAAATACAATGGACAAGGATAATGGTAAAAATTCAGGTCTGTTGTAAGTCCTTTTAAATAGTCTGTAACAGTAGTTGTCTGTGCTTATTCTAGACATCATAAATGCTTATCATACGGCATTTTGCAATATAACCCTCTGTATCTTCTACCTTAGTCTTTGCTGGAGGGGGTGAGCTTTACACTAAATGTCTTTCATTTCTTATTTACAGCTAGTTTTAAGAAGGTAGAAACTGGTACTTGCCTTTTGAATAAAGGCACTGAAATGAATAAATAATTGAATTAAAAATGGAGAATTAGCTAGGCATAAAATTTGTTTAGAAATTTGTCTTCACAGTGCCACTGTGTATGTATTTCTTTTCTGCTTGATAGCTGATTAATCTGTTTCGACAGCAACTTAATTTTACTAGCTAAGATATAGGGCTGAGCATCTATTAGCAAGTACTTCTTGTGAGGCACTTGCCTGGGGCTAGTTTCTTATTTAAATGAAGAACCTTCTAAAGCACATCAGCTAAGTAAATGTACCTGGGTGTGTTTGAAATATTATGCATGTCTCTGTTACTAATCAGAGAACTGCATAAAAATGAGACTGAAAATCAGTGTGTGAAAATAATTTTTAAGATAGGGTTCTTCTCTTCTTCTTTTGAAGAGAAACTAATTAGATTTGCTCCTTCCTCCTTTTACTTTTGTTATATATTTTCTTCTTCTAGGATACTCTTATTTTAGCTCTCCCCATATGCATTAAAAATTTTGACTATTTGTAATGTACTGTGATTTTAAAACTAACAAAATTTGTGCTACTCTGGCTGATCAGAGAGGGACTGTGAAGAATCCTAGCATTTGAAAGAAACAGAAATCAGCAGCATCTCCTATCCACATCTTTGTCCTGAGCAGGGAAATTAAATGTAAAGGCGGAAAGTAGTGCTCAAGGATGCAAATGTAACAGGAGCGAAGGGTGCAGCAGCCAAGGGACAGAACTATGTCACTCACACTCACTGCACCCCCAGCAGCCAAGGGACAGCACTGTCACACTCACTGCACTCACAGCAGCCAAGGGACAGCACTGTGTCACACTCACTGCACCCTCACCAGACAGGGGACAGCACTGTGTCACACTCACTGCACCCCCAGCAGCCAAGGGACAGCACTGTCACACTCACTGCCCCCCCAGCAGCCAAGGGACAGCACTGTGTCACACTCAGTGTACCCTCAGCAGCCAAGGGACAGCACTGTGTCACTCATGGCACTCACAGCTGCCTCTTGTGTACCCAGCCAGGGCCATCCAGGCTTTTCTCAGGAGCAATCTGTGCAGATACAACTACGGCTGCTTAAATAAGAAGAGTTCCTCCATGTGCCCAGGAGAGATTAAATTATTTTGTATACAGGTCATGTTCTAGCCTTCTGCTGTTGAAAGCATTTTTAATATTTTTTAGGTGCTCAAATGAAGTCAGATATGCGTTTATCCCATTCTGGGAAAAAACAAACAAACAAACAAAAGAACAAAAAAACAAACAACCAAAAAAAGAGAAACCCAAACAAAACTCAGAAGACAGACAACGTTTTTAAGGGACAGTGGTTTTTTTGCTTCTTTACTGTATTAAATTCTAAGGTAGCTGTGATGACTGAGACAAGAAAAGATCTGGTGGGTTAAGGAATAATGTTGAACATCTGAGTAGAGAGAAAATGTGTGATGCCTCTGAATTCCCTTTTTATGAGGGATTAATCACCAAAATATTTAGAAAAAGAAACAGTTCTTTGAAGAAACATGAGCTGTATTTGGGTCTCGATAAAAATAAAAAATATGTGTGGTGGAAAGATGAAATGGGTGACGGGTAATACCTTCTGATCATAACTTACCTGCTAGAATTAAAAAGATAAGAATTTTTTAAAGAAAGACGTCCTTGGAAGCTGACCCCTAAGCCTATTTTTGACATTTCTGTTTTATCTTTATTTTCTAACAGATAAGAGTTAAGGAGCCATCTTATTTCCTACTGAAATAAAATATTTCCTTTCAATTTGCTTTCTGTCTTAAAATGACTATTCCTCATCCTGACCTTGTGGAATTTAAATAAATGCAACAAAATGTGTATATTATCTGAACAGAAGCCACAAAAAAGGACAGCCGTAAGGAGAAGCACATTTGTGTAAAATTGTTTGAGCTGTGATTTTCTTTTGCACTGCATAAACAAATGCAAATATTGCGTTGAATGAAAAATGCTAATGGGAGCCACAAAGACTGGAGAATATCTGAAAAAAAAGAAAGGTCACATGAGGTAAAAAACAAAAAACAAAAACAAAACAAAAAAAAAATCAAAAATGTGGATTCTGGCAGGGCATATGTGACACCAATGATGCAAAAATACAGAATGGAGCAGTATGTGCAGGAGACGACAAGAAAAGTGAGAGTAATAGGGATTAAAGGGAACAGAAGAAAAAGTGGAATAAAAGAGCAACAGAAAGATGAAGAAAAAAAACATTTAAAGGTTTGAAATAAGATGAAATTGAGTTTTAAGTAGCTAAATGGGGAATTAAAGCAATAGGAAATATAATCCAGAGTTGGGGTAAACTGCTGTCTTTAGCAGTTGATTCTTTAAAAATTTTGAATGTTGCATATACATTTTCTCAAATACCATGTTAATCTGGTGGCACTATTATTATTTAATCTTGTAAAAACTGCTACTTTCAGGGAACACTTACCACAAAAGTAATTTACTGGACAACCCCAGCAATTTTGAGTTTTAATAAAAAGAAAGCTACAAGCAATTAATGGAACTGCTCTGTTAAGTACTTGCTAGTAAAAATCCCTCTAAAAAATACTTTTTGTAGGATTATGCCCCCTGTAGTTTTCAAATATCCCAGAAGTGATAGAGTACCCACAACTCCCCTCAAGCAATTTTTTCACAATTTAAGAAAGCTGTGAAGATAACTTCTGAGCTCAGCTTCGGTCTTTGTCTTTTACTGAGTTAATTGCACAGACATGGGCTAATGAGAAACAACTCATTCACTATTAGCTTTTGTCCCTTAGAAAACTGTTTCCATGCCCCTTTACAAGCTGTGTTTAGCTGAATTGAAGATGTATTTGAAACTACTTTCTTAGCTCTCTCTTTCATTTCCTAGGTCATCCTGTAGCTCTCCTGTGGTTCTTTTCTGGACTCTCAGCAGTTTTTCCTTCATTCCCCTTCACTCTGCAAAATTGAGTCTAGATTTTATGTGGGTGCTGTGGGGTGTTACAATTACTGTTATATCTTTATCTGCATTGTCTCTAACATTTAATATGAAGGTCAGAGTTAAGTACAAGTAATCAAAGTTTGATTAGATCTGGGAGGTTTTTGGGGGCTTTTGTTAGTGAGGTATTGGATAGTTTTGGGTTTTTTCTTTTTTGCTTTCTCAATCTCTGGTGCAATGGAAGCATTTCCCCCACCTCCACCCTGAAGAAAACCCAAACAAAGTTATTTATGGTAACACTGCTGAAATTGAGGACACGGCCCCAGATTTGTTCCCATAGATCTCCAGTGCCTGCAGCCAGGGAAGAGCTGGACGATTCTCACAGCAAACCCTGTGTGCTCCTCCAGTGCTTCCTCCAGCATGGATATGAGCAAAGGTTACAACCTGCCAATGGATTCTTTAGGCATCCACATATGGAATATGCTTGGAAGTGGTGTCAGCAAGCCCCAAGGCTGGATGTGCCCCAGGCCTGGCAGACTGTGGAGGGAGAGGGGATGTGTGGGTCCCAGAGCCTGGACCCCTGGGATCTGGCAGCCCTCAGACCTCTGCTTCCAGGCTGGAGCATATGGTCAGGGAGAGTCTAAGGAGGCAGGAGTGAGGCAGAAGGCAAGCTTGATCTGTCAATCAGGAGCTTGAGTATGTAAATGAGTATTTTAACTTTTGGTTTGTATAGAACAAAACCAATACAGTTTAAGGTCTGAGATCCCCTCCATGCCCTGAGCTGGATGTAGTTTGCTATGCTGAACTGTTACCATTTAATTACAGGCATGTTCAGCATGTGTATCTAAGTAAGATGCTGCTTTCATGAAAAGGTAGTTGGCAGGTAGTTAAACATAACACAAATAAAGAGGGATTGTTGGATGGCAAACCTTATTTGTGAACAGCCATTAAATATTCCAATAAGACAGTGATGCAGTAGTAGTAAGCCTGAGTTACTGCAGACCTACAATTAATTTGTTCACCAGGGTTTTTGGATTTTGTCGAGTCCTGCTCTGGATAGAGCATGGTTTACCATGGGGATTTTGAATTTGGTTTGTATGACCATGCAAGTCTAATTCCAGTTCCACGTCCCCAGTATTTCAGTGGCAGAAACACTTCTTGTTCTTTCAGTGCAAGTTCTGCTCCAATCTTGCTGTGTTCTAAACAAGGACTTAATTACCACATCCATTCAACAAGGACCACAAGTAGGTAATTTTTACCTGGGTAAGCTGACTTTGGTTGTACTAAACCCAGGACTGAGATCTGTCCACACCCTCAGCAGGGCCTGCCACAGGTGTTTAAGAAGGCCTTTAAGACAGGATCGTCTGGTTGTGAGACTTCTC
The DNA here is from genome assembly GCA_013397075.1 of Rhabdornis inornatus. Lineage (NCBI taxonomy): Eukaryota > Metazoa > Chordata > Aves > Passeriformes > Rhabdornithidae > Rhabdornis > Rhabdornis inornatus. Next base: position 1,066,045 of record VWZS01001016.1, on the reverse strand, counting down.
TAGAATACTTTGATGGCTTCCAGCATGTCATAATCACAGATTTCATAAAGTTTAGGAGAGGACTTGCTATTCAATAGTTGTCAATGGATTTTTTTTCCATAAAGTTGTCCAGCCGTTTTGTGAACTGAGGTAAACATTGTCAATCCTTTGGGAAGAAATATCATAACATTTTTATAGTGAGATATATAGAGAAATATATTTTGTTCCAACCTGCTATATGATGCCATTTTTAGATGCGCCCTAATCCTTGTTTAAGAAGGCAGTGAATATTACCTATTCATTCATCATTCCAGATTTCTTAGATTTATTTCCTCTCCCACTCTAGTTGTATCTTTTCCAGGTTCAAAAGTCCCATTGTATGCAGTCTGTGTTCTCTGCTGTAATATTTCCTATTTTGCTTTATTTCAGTTTGGGTTGCTGTGCCTAATGGACTTTGCATTCATTCCATCAGTACTTCATAACAGTCGATATGGTCAATGAATTTCTTTCTCTGAAACCCTAACCTTGAGATCTCATTCCTTTGTGGTGATAACTATTTCAGACCCAACCACAGCATATAGTTTCTTTCCTTACATATATCACTTGGTTTTAGTTTATATTTCATTTTGTCTTTATTTCCACTCAGTGCCTTGAAGCTCTTGTGCAGCATATCGAGTTGGCCTTTGTCTCTACTCCATGGAATAGTTTATATTATCCCTCACATTTGCTGCTGCACTGCTTATTCTCTCGTCCAGGCAGAACTTGTCCTTTTCCTAGTTTTTTTTCCTTTCTTTTTTGCTGCTCTGGCTTTAAATATGCAAGAGAAAATAAAATTGAGGTCTGTCTCAGTCTTGAAGAGGTTTCCTAAAGCTTCATGCAAATTTGACTCAAGCCTGTGGGTAAACCTTAACAGCCCTAAAAATAACAGCTTCAACTTCTCCTATCACTGACATGCTATTCCACCTGCCCAACTAAGATAAACTCTCTGCCTAAAGGAGGCACAGCAAGGACAAGAGCAGGTACTGCAGGGGCATTTAGCAGAAGAGGTATTCACATAAGAAAGCACAGAAGAAGCAGATGCCACAAACTTACAGGCAGAGGTGGAGAGGACTGGGGAAATGACGGCCAGGATAACACAGAGCAGTCAGACCTGGCTTTTCCTCCAGCTCTTGCTGAGCCACAGTGATCTCAGTTTTTACCATGTGTCTTTGCAAGGTTTTGAGGAACTCAGAGGCCCTGGCTTTTTGCTAAACTCTGGTGGTGGTAGTTACCCTCTGAGGAATAGCAAGGGTTTCTAACAAGTTACTTCATATGAACTGATAGCTTATAGATCAGTGTCTGTAAATTCATTACCCAGTCCCTGATTCTTTTAGAAGAAATTATTAAGAGTGTGGAAAACATTTTTGGTTTGACCATTTGAAACCACTTGAAAGATATGATTAATGCAGTCACTTAACATTTTATGTCATGAGGTTTGCTCTATGTTTTTTTCCCACTTCCAGACTCTAGGTACAGTTCATTACGCACACCTGTGGCTATACAACTACGAAATATTTTGTCATTCAAGATGCATCCCTCTGGTATTAAACTAGTGCTCATGCCCTACAAGGTTTGTTTTCTCTGTTAACAAAATAGCCACAAATGTGCTTTTTAAAGAAATATGACAAGGACCTCTGCTGTTTCTAGCTTACTCAACAAATGGACATTGAGTACTGTGAGGAATGAGAGCAGTCCAGTTCACTGGTCAGAAATTTTCATATGCCTGTTTCCCATTCACAAAGAACAACCGACTATTTCTTGTCCAGATATTATTTGTGTAATTTACTTTCCTAAAGGACCAGCAGAAATGGTATTTCTACTGAAGGTAAAATAACCATTTAAAGTAATGTTTGGCTTAACAGTGAATTTATTGATTAAGCATTTGACTGTTCACTTTCAGGATCAGTTCAAGAAACACCATAGAAACATCATGGAATGGTTTGGGTTGGAAGGGACCAAAAAATTTATCCAGTACCAAGACCCCTTCCAGGCGGAGTTCAAGTCCTTTTGCTTCCCAAAAGAAACATTAATATGTAGTTTGATTTAATTACTGTTATTAATTATGTAGCCTGTGCTTATCTGTACGGTTTTGAATAACTTAGGCTGTATTTGGCTAAATAAAAAAACATTATTTCTAGGTAGGTAAAAACCCCTACTCCTTTATCCCAAAGGAAGCCAAATACTTGAACTTGGAATATGCACAGTGTAGTGGTTTGACTTGGCTGACAATTTAAAAAGGATCTGTCATCAAGTACAGCAGCTGTCCTTTACATATAATTGAAAGTATTGTTATATGGGAAAACAACGTAGAATAATTTACTTTTCCATTCAAGGTCTATTCTTTGTGGGTTGGTTTGTGGGTTGGTTTCTTGCTTTCTTTGGGTTTTTTTTGTTTTGTTTTGTTTTGTTTGTTTTTGTTTGTTTGTTTGTTTGTTTTCCCTAAGATACCCAAAGCAATTCGATCTGAAAAAGAATCCTTAGTAAATTCAAGTAAAAGAAATTCACTAGGGTTTAATTTTGGTGGATGCATCACATACTTGTTTGTCACAAAGCCTTAGAGTCCAGCAGGTCACGGTCTTTTGTTGCTCAAACTATTCTGATAATCTTTGTCATACCCAAGAGGTTCAGTTTCAAATTGTTGCTTTCTTCTGTAAGAATCTGGACAGTCCAAATTCCCTGAATGTTGGCAGTGACTTTTTTACTGTTACCAATAGTCCTATAAATATGAAAAATCAGAATATTATGACAAGATTGATTATACAAGTTAATAATCTGCAAAAACTACAGCAAAGCTTGTATAATAAAGCCTGTTAATTAATCCTATGTGCCTGAACAGATGAAGGAGAATTTGAGCTTCTTAACCAGGGCAGTAGTTTACCATCCACAGTGGGCTATTTAAGAACATTTGCTTGATGTTATTGTAGATGTCCCAGTATTTATTCATTCTTCAAAATTATTTGTATTTGTCTTATTCAATAATGCCTTTGAAATTAGTAAATTGAACTGTACTAAATAGATCTTCAGTTTTTAAGGATCAAAATCCTGCCCTGTTTGCACCTGTCTTCTAAAACCAGAAGAGAACAAATACCCAGTTTTCCTAACAAAGCCTCTTAACTTGTGTCTGGCAGGACTGCTGGCAGCAGCCCAAGGTATTCCTAGAACACACTGTTAAGGCTTTGCACCAGGTGACAAGCAGAAAAGGTACTAAAGCCTACAGGTAGCATTTAGCTCCCAGCAGGCAATTCCCAGCTGTGCTGCTTTGTGTGTCAACCATAAAATGTGTGTTGTCTTTCTGAAGCCTGACTAAGCAGCTTTGGATATTACAAAGGCTCTGCTGCATGTTTTAATTTACATAGATTAGTCTTTCTCCTTTTTTATTACATTGACTAATCAGGAGAATATCTTAGCCCAGACATGTTTATAACCTTGTGTGGCTGTGTTTGGCTACATAGATAAAATATCCTCTCATTTGCATGATTATTGCATGAAAGCAATACTCTTAGAAGGCCAAAACACTAATTTAATAGTCCTTCCCTGCCTCTTTTTACTTCCAGAACCCAGTTGTCCAAATCCTCATCCTCTTCCACTTCTTTACTTTGGTGACACCTTTTCATGGCACAGGCTGAACTACTTGGCTCAATTCTCAGGCTCAAAACCAGTGGCAATATTGGATGTGGATTTGTCAGGGGTGGGGTTTGCTGTGGCTGGAAGTTTTTCTGCTCAGCATTTGCCCTTCCCCAAGTTGTGCTGGGCAAACAGGACAATCCAGGTGCAAGGAAGAAGGTGGTGGAAACTGAGAAAGGGAAATCTGGAGCAGTAGTTTACTGTAGAGAAAGTCTTGGGAAAGCTGAGGACAATCTTTTGGGTGTTTGAAGGGCCACCATTGAGTGGTTTTTGTGTCTGGCTGCTTCACAGGCCAGGGGCTGGCAGGCAGGAGGAAATAAATACCTCAACACTGAACTGCTTCTCCATAACATGCTCAAAACACAGACTGCTCTGAGTAGAAAAAGAAACAATTGGTTTCACATAAAATTCAGTAAAATAATAGTTTCATGTATCTTTATTTCAGGAAACAAAATTGTGTCAGAGTGTTACCAAATCTGCAGAAATACAGCTTTAGTGGTTGACTCACTGAACTTTATGAATGTGGGATAAATTCACACAGAAACATCTGGCCTTTCAATTTTTCTAACAGATGGATAAGAGAATGGCACAAATTCAGGCATGAATACTCCTTCCAAGTTTTCTTTGAGATCTGTATTAGCAGATTTAAGCTCTGGTATTTCATATCAAGTGTTCAAACCTCTGTAATGAAAACAGAAGACATTGGCTTAGATTCTGATAATAAGGAGTGAAGCTTAGAAATAATAAATCAGTCAAAAGAAAAACAAATTTAAGGATGTCACATCTAAGCCAGTCTGTCATCTTAGTTTTGTAAGATTTTCATAAAACATATTGGATAAACTTTCAGAAATGACTACTAACACAATTCTGAGAGATGAAAATGCAATTTGAAAATGTAGCATTTTTCTAATCTTGTTTGGAAAATGGGAATTTTTATTGTGGAGATAGAAATCATGTGTGAGTTTAACCTGAACTCAGCAAATCATTACGGTAAAATACTTGAAAATGCTTTGGAAAACCTTTGGAAAAGTGATGAATTTTAAAATTAAGTAATTCTCAAATCTGTGGGAATAGATACGAGAATTTTTCAAAACAGGGGTTAAATTTAAATGAATTTAACCTAAATGTTGCTTAGCTTATTTAATTTCTAACTTTCTTTTTTTCTTACTTCACTAGAAAATGTAAGACACTACTCTTCCCAATGAGTGATCTAGTTAGAGCAACTGCCTGAGCAGCTGGGAAGAGCAGCAGTGACTCTCTTTAGGTGTTTTGGGGAGACACATCTGTCACAGCCTCAGCTTAGAACATCTAACCCCGTTACAAACCAGCACTGGCTGCTTGCTCCCAGCGCTGTCGTAAACAATTCGCTTAGTTTTCTTATACAGTCATCTAAACATTGTCCCTAGCAAAGAAAACAGAATAAACTGTCTTCACAGATGGATGACTCTGCACTGTGATTTATTCTATTGATTCTGCAAAAACAGCTGTTCGGCTTGAGCCAGGGCCCGTGAACCACAGCCCAAGTGGCCATCAGAGAGCAAGGGAGAACGGCTGATGATTTCAGAGACAAGTAGAGTTGTCCTTGTCCTTATGCTGTCACAATAAAAACAGTTAGGATGAGGTGGTTTTGTGCACTCAGGTACATTTTTGCTTTCCACGTGGCTTTGGCATTTGTTTCGTAGCTCTGCCAATCTGTATGTTACCAGTTCCAGTGCTGACACATTCACGCTTTCCAAGCATAGGATGATGGAGCTCTCATTTGTTCCAAATCTACTTGTAGTTGAAACAACTACAGTGCACAGTAGAAGGGTTAACTGCAGAACTTGCTGTTTTCCTATGCTTTTCTTTCTCTCTTGTCTTTTAATATGGGGAGCAAAATGCACATTTTACCAGCCTAACCTCTTTCCCTTTGTCTACCTATTACCTTTCACAGTGGGATCCCAATTCTAAGCTGAGCATCTGTGCACTGCCGAAGTACAAATGCTTCCAGACATGTCCTAGATGAGTGGGGAAGTGTATCACTGTACCATACCAGAACACCCCTTAATAGCACTCTTAAAAATGGTTTCCTAAAAATGTTTCCTAATAGCTATAAAAATCCATTCTTTACCCTTTGCTTCACCTACATTCAGAGCTTTTTTCCTAGAGCTTGTGTGGTAAAGTGTCTGATATTAATACTTATTCAAAAGATGGTTACAAGAAGCCAAATGTATAATTTTGTATTCATGGCTTTTAACAAATTTCTGATCTATTTTCCAATCTTACTTACTTTGTCTAGTATTGTACAAATCATCTGAGCTTGTCTGGAAAATTAATTTTGTGTTACTTCTTATTCAGAATAGTAAGTTCTAATGTTTTTTTGGTATGCATGCAAGTGTAGTTTCTTGTTACCACAATTTTAGGGAGAAAATTGAGAGAGCAGGGGCAATGACTTATGTCTGCATTTCCTATGCCTCTTGTTTTTTAATTTCCTTAGGGTATGGTGAATTGTGGTGAACACAATGGTTGGGACATGGTAGTTTTTATTTTATTTTATTTTATTTTATTTTATTTTATTTTATTTTATTTTATTTTATTTTATTTTATTTTT